>LBNU01001279.1:70656-105295 GCA_014162995.1 Artemisia annua
CATTTCCTTAAAAAAAGCTCTATATTAAGATATTAAAAATTTTTCATGTTCTCAATAGACGGAGGTGTTGGTTAGTAGAGGCTAGGACTTGCCCATAGAGGTAAAGCCTGATAAGCCTGTAAAAATTGAACCCCTTATGAGCTTTTCCCGCCCACATTCCGTATTTTTGCTTTGTATTACAGGTAACGTTGAATGGCGAAAGGAGTGTTCAAGCAACAGAAAGGGTTTGGTGCACATTATACTTTTCTACACTTTCAACATGGTTGGGCGAACTCGAAAGTAGGAAAAAATGATGGCAGGAGTGAACTGAGAGGTATTTTATGCGGTTTATATTGTCCAGAATTAGTTCGTTGACACGTTCAGTGCTCCCGCACAGGGGACGGAAGGCGAGAGTTGAAGAATGACATGTATCACAAACAGCACCAAACCATACCCCATAAATCTGCTCATATTGCCAACCTATAATATACAAAAGGGTAGTATTAAGATAAATACACAAAAGGGTCTACTGAAGTAGTCCCATCAGTGCCAGTTTTCAAATTCCTCACCTTATATATGATTAACTTAACATCTTAATGTCTAGTGAACATTTAAAGCGTAAATAATTGAGTCAAGAGATAACTAATTATCCATGGCATGTGATCATACATGCTCATAAACATCCTAACTAATACAATATAGCAAAGCAACGTAAAGTTCAACAAAAAATAACTAACCATGAATGAACTTCGGATTCGATTAAAATATGTCATATAAGTCTCTCATTGCTTTGACTGAACTTTGGCTTCCCTCAGGCTACTGTTGTAGTTCCATTTAAACACTTCCCTCCCATACTGCAATTTTCAATAAAATAAGAAGACATCGAACATGTTAATAATAATATTTGATCAGAATAACAATGTTGTCGTTTCAATAAAAACATTTTACATCGTTCAGATGAGTTCAAAATGCTTATATTTTTCTTATTCGGAACCTTTTTTATTTAAGCATGTTAATTTTTTTATAGGAAAAAGTCATTCAACACAACACAAATTGACCCACTCACACATATTCCGAACTTTTTTATGTCATTCAGGCCGTTCACTTTTTACACTTTCAAATTTTGAGAATCTGAAAAAATTTACGTTGGCTCTATTTGATATACCGACCTGATTCAGTAAGGTCCGATAACCCTCAGATTATGTCATCACAAAAAGCTAGCTACAATCAATAAGTATTAACGATAAAGGGCTTGTTTGTGATAAATGATAGATATACCTGATCAAGGTGTTGACCTTCTTGGTCTGGATGTCGTACATCTTCTTGACTGCAGCCTTAATCTTCTTCTTGTCAGCACGGAGGTCAACGATGAAAACAAGGGTGTTGTTGTCTTCAATCTTCTTCATTGCAGATTCTGTGGTCAATGGGTATTTGAGAATCTGGTAGTGGTCCAATTTGTTTCTTGGGGGAGCACTGATACGGGGATACTTTGGGTTCCTGTCGGTCTTCAATGTCTTTGGGCGGTGGAAGGTAACCTTGGTCCTGATCTTCTTGGCCTTCTTCTTGAAGGTAGAGCCGGTCTTCACAGCCTTGGCTGTCTTCATAGCCTGAGACTTTGCATCACCTTTCTTTGTGGCATCAGCTGCAAAAAGAAGGATGACATTAGTTTTGGCATAATTAGCTACAGAAACCAAAGATTTATGGTAAATACCTAGAACATCATCTAATATTTTATTTTTGACTAGCAAAATGTGGACGATGAGTCCAGTAGCATGTCTTACGACCACAACAACCAAAATATGCAAATAGTCTAGTAATACGCTTACAACCACACACAGTCATAGATTACTAACTTTTGACAGTGTAGTTGGTTCAGAAAACTAGACACAACACAGGCTCATTACAACTACTAGACATCTAACATGCCAAGCATATGTGCACTATATCACATGTTACCTACGTAAGCTAATTGCAAAAAATCAAACATACCTTCATGTATAACTAAGAACCTACTCTTTTGCAACTAGTAAGCTACTTAGCTTGCTGATCCATTTTAGTTAACTAATGGCGTGAAATAGTAAGCATTTTTATTCTCAAAAATAATTACTATAACAATAGTAAAAATATGTAAACCATATATCACACACACCAACACGCTACTCCCATGAGAACCACCAACTATACTCAATCGTCCACCCGATCCCCCAATCACCTCCTCTAACAATTTTATTGTTCTTACACAAACACAACGATCGACATAATTGAGGTTCCAAGTTAGTTTAAGACACAAAAACACATTCAGCTATCAGTTACAATTAACATACACAAACACACATAAATTTAGGTTACACAAACACATAAATTTAACTTATAGATACATCCATACAAATTACTTACATAACTATATAATGTCATATTCAGGGCAGAAACTTATGTAATACGATATAAAACATTTTTTCACCCAAAATGCTACAAGGCTCGACATAACACATTAATTTATATAAAATAAACTTTGTAACCCACACAAACAAAGTATAACTTAAAATGAACAAACTATTTACAGTTAACATAGCCAAATACTCTACACAAACATAAAATGAGCAAGAATAACATTAATTCAAAGGATTAAAAATGCAAACCTTTAGGGGCCATTTTTGACTGAAGCTACTTCAATATCCTGAATATATTTTATACAAAAATGAATCAGTTATATAACTTTAATGAGAATCAAATAAATGAATGAGGAGCAAATGGATACCTGCAAAAGAGGGGCGGCTGCTGCTAGGGTTTTGAAATGTGATGTGATGTTACTTATATTATGTCTTTATGGGCCATAGGGTTTCCATTTGTTATCTTCAAAAGCCCATTTCTTAGCCCAATAGCCCATTTGACTAATATTACTTAAGTTTAGAGTTTAGACTTTAGACTAGAGCTGAGCACCGAAGTTTCAAAACCGAACCGGACCGACGAAACCGACCGAACCGACGAAAACCGAACCGGACTGCGGCCCGTCGGTTCAGTTTCGGTTCCGGTCTTTCATAAAATTCGGTTTTGGGTCGGTTCGGTTCGGTCCGGTTCGGCCCAAAACCGACAAAAAACATGCCAAAATACACGTAGACCGACAAAACCGAACCGAACCGACGAAAACCGAACCGACCCGACGGCCCGTCGGTTCGGTTTCGGTTCTGGTTTTTCATGAAATTCGGTTCTCGGTTTTTTCGGGTCGGGTCGTTCGGGTCGGTTCCGACCCGATGCTCAGCCCTACTTTAGACATAGTAAAATCTGACAAGAAAAAGTTAGTACAGTAATTAAAAAGAAAGTAACATGTTCTAACGTAGCTTCGGTTTAAATGAATCCGAAAAGGTTTATAACTTGACGAGCTCTTGCAAAAAGCGTTGATAATCAATAATGTTGGTCAGGACAGTTATGACCGCTAAAGATAATATGTGGAAGACAATGTTTAAATTGACTCAACTGCTCGTTTATGAAAGTTATTTTCTCGTGTTAAGGAACATGAACAGTTTTTTGCAAAGTCATTTTACCCGGAAGAAAGTGAGCTACTCACTTAGAGTATGGCTCCAAAGTTGCTTCTTGTGAAATTTGAGCTTGAGTCTCCGTTAAAGAATCTCAAGTCTCGACCACTATATATTGGTGCATACCCGGCATGTACTATATAGCCTTGGGTCATGTTTAGTTTGGTTATCAAAGGAAATATATATTGTTCACTTTACTTTCTCATCAATTCTTCCTCAATTTTTGTGTAGGATTTTATTTCATGATTTTTTATGATCATTTTCAAAAAAAAAAAAAGAAAAGAAAAAGAAATGTTGAACGAACCAACTAACCAAGATATGCCAGTGAATCAAGTTGGAAGCTTGGATTCATATATACAAAAGTACCAACTTTTTTACTTATAACATAAATATTCACTTATTGCCGGTTGTTATGCTCTCTCGGGTATATCGGAAACTATATAGGTTTGTAACACAATAATTAAGCATGTTAAACAATTCTATCTCTTTGTTTTAGAATTCGGAGTCTTTTTGTATTTGCACTAATGGTCAAGTATTTTGGTATATTGATCAAAACGTTGCTTGGGCAAACATGTAAACTTAGTTAAGGCTGAATTCAATAATGTGTTCACTAGTTTCACAAACCAAATTTATAAGTCGGCTACTATGTTAACAGTGGCATTAAGCGACTTTTAGCTAGAGCTCAAGCTGTTAGAACAAGTAAAGTTGTGAAACAATCCAGTGACAGTCTTGTCCATTGACCTGCATTCATCCAAGAATAAGTACCCCGTGATACACGGAGATCAAAAGTAACATCACATCTTCATATTATACTTCAGCATGAGGTCAATTGCAAGTCTTGTAGGTAAATAAAACCTTATACCCGTGATACACGGAGATCAAAAGTAACATCACATCTTCATATTATACTTCAGCATGAGGTCAATTGCAAGTCTTGTAGGTAAATAAAACCTTATATTACATATAGAAGGGATGAAAACACATCTATATAAAACGACATCAAATAACCCACATAAATTAACTGCATTTCAAATAACTGTCAGAACAAGCACCAAAACTTTGTCTAATCACACTGCAAAATCAAACTCACACAAATAAAAAATCTTAAAAGCACTACATACTTGTATTTAAAGTACGACCTTCTTCCAAAAATGAGTTCTATAGATATTATATTTATGAAACGACACAATCTAGTGTCGGCCACCTCTGTTTCTCCTAGAGGTAACAGTTGTCCAGCCATCTGCATCCACCGTTGGTGCAGGTGCAGGTGCCCGCGGTGGTTCACTAATATTCATCTCCGACATGTTTGAAGCCGGGTCAAAATCATCTCCCATCTCCATTGACTCATCCCCTGAACTTGATGTTGTGTCTGAATCATCTTCGCCACCCACCTGACAAATTACATGAACAAGAATTAATTAAAACTATAGTTTCTCGGTCACAGTAATCTCACACTTAATTAGGGGAACAATAACGTCTCAGATCAACTATATTTAAAACCATGTAGCTTGATTTTCAAATGGAACTTATTGGCTATACAGTTCGGCAATATCAAAAGGGGGTGATAAAAAGAGCTTGACGTGGTACCTGCATGGGAAGGGGAGAAGTAGGAATCGACTGCCTTAGTCTTTCAACAGAGACAAAGTTACCTTCCAAACATTCTTCATGCATAATCATTAGGTTGTCTGCTATCTGATTGCATAGAAATTTAATATAGTTATAAGAGGACATACCTATACGAATAACTGATAAAGATACAAGACGTATAAAGTATAAACACTAGGATGGATGTCAAAGAGCAACTTAAAAAGACAGCAATTCTATACATATGTGAAAGCAATCACTAAACTAGTTGGACAGTTTGAAACAATGCAAGGTTAGTTATGAAAAATGTTGAAGCCACCTGTGATAATTTTCTAAAGTCATATAACATAATAACCAACTACAACCCATTTAAAAAAGCCAAAGAGAGTCAAAGGACACCATACAAGTATGATTTTCTTTTCAAGATTTTGGTAATAACAGAAATAAACCAACATAGACAAACGAAGATGGTCTTTTGAAAGTCGGAACCAATACAAACCACATGATGTTACTACTTTGCATGACCCATACACATAAAATAACTAAAATCAGTTATAAAAAAAAGATTACCTCCTCAATGCTACCGTCATCAATCTCGGTATTAAGAGAGAGCATGAAATCATCAAGTAAATTTTCCAATTCATCCACGTACAATGCCTCTGAAAATCAGCCAAGAGAAACTATCGTCATAAAAGAGACATATGCACAAAAAGATGCAAGGTTCAATATAAAACCCCTAAAAACAAGCACAACCACATGATTTTAAACTCTAAAAGCTCCCACAACTCCCACAAGAGTTTAACACATCCAACAAAGAAGACCAAAAGGTTTGGCGTGTAACACAGTTCTAATTTCCTAAAAGCACTGAATCACAAGAGTCATTTCAGTAACTAAGTAGTCTCCCTAGGCATAAAAGCACATCTTGACAATAATTAAGTAATAACCCCGGACCACGGTTCATACTTTATATGAATGATAAAGAGAACCATTAATCAGATAAGAGTAAAAGAAATGCGTTTAACATATTTATCCGCATACTATTGCTATAACCAAACAAATATTGTAAAACTTTACTGACTTTGTATTTAGCTTTAAACAAATATTTGTTAAACCATCTAAGCATCACATTATGCCTAAAAGTCCTTTAATATACTCCATAATATCTATTTTTCTGGTAATCAACACTTAGGACTAGTCTGAATGCACATTTTTTACATATTCCTACAAAACCGATTACTTTCACGATAAAGAATGAAAAAACATAATCATGGAGTACAACTTTTACCAAACACGCAAAACCGATTACCCTGCTCAATCATTTTACAAGCACATCCAAACATGACATAACAATCATCAAACAAGTAAAGCCATTGACTTTGATAAAACTTGATTACCAAAATAAAAACCAACTAAGGCGGTGTTTTCCTAATCTTATATAGCTAGCTTATAGCTTATGAGGTTTTCGGTCTAGGTTTCATAAGCTCACTTTTTGTGGCTTATTTTGCAACTTTTCGTGTTATATAAGCTTATCATGTCATTATAAGCTTATGCGAGTTTCAAAATAAGCCACAAAAAATGAGCTTATAAAACATAAGACGAAAACCAAATAAGCTATAAGCTCGCTATATAAGGCTAAACAAAGACCCCCTAAAACCAATGAATGAATAAAATTTATATACCAGCAGGCCCAATGATACCAAATAAAATTTATATAAGCTTATCATGTCATAATAAGCTTACGTGAGCCGAAAAGTTTCAAAATAAGCCACAACTTATAAAAGATAAGGCAGAAACCAAATAAGCTATAAGCCAGCTATATAAGGTTAAAGAAACAATTAATAAAACTTATACCAGCAGGCCTAATAAGCCAACGATAGATATCAAGAGCAAGCTGCTGCGCCTTCTGCCTGGTATCACGCCCACCCCATTCATTATGAATAGCCATTTGAAGAGCACTCCATCGGCCCAAAATCAAATCAATACCTTCCCTTAACTGATTCACAGCCTCTGCTGTTAGCTGAGCTGGCACAACCATCACCTCTTTAACTACAACAAAACACACTAAACTTTATAATTCCCATCATTAATACAAAATAGTTTACAGAATTATTATACTAGATCATGAAATAGTTTATATAAAATGATGGATTTGTGATTACCTAGTAAAAGTGTTTTGGGAGAACACAAAGACAGAGCAGCCGCTGCAAATGATGTGTTTGTGTTTTGAGCAACTGAGGTTTTGTTGTTGTTGTTTAAGGATGTTATAAAAATAGGGGTGCAGGTTAACTTATTGCAATGAGCTTGACCCAATCCAGTAAAAGCCTATAAGCCCTTTCTTTTTTGGGCTTAGACATAAAGATACATGTGAGTAAAAAAACTATATAGGAGAGTGCAGAATAATTCGTGAATCGAAAAAAATAATACGGAGTAATAATAATAATAAAAATCAAGAGGAAAATTCAATTGCATACCCTTTTTTTGGTGCATACCAAGGGACAAATCCTCACCCTCCATCCTTTTTGATCTAATGGCCTAAATTAATCTAAGATTTAATCACTTAAACCTAATTTTACCCCACCTATATAAAGTTTTATTTTATTTATTTTTCCTCATCCGCTTTTTTTTTCAACACACAGTTTGTGTGTGTTTTCTCTCAACCAACTTCTCTCTATAATTTGTTACTTTTTCCCTCCATAATCAGTTACCACTGCAACACCACCGCTACACCATCGTTCCGATCATCATCACCATCACCGTTCCAGTCAACATTCCGATCATCATCTCATAATCACCTCTCGATCATTATCATCCTTTTTATGTCTTCTTTTGATTTAAATGAACCATTTGTTTTCAGAAGCTGATTTGATGGATATTGTTGTTGTTGATAGTGTTGTTGAATCGTTTGTTAATTATGTGGATCAAGTTATTTAACATTCCTTGTGATCAAGTTGCACACCAAGTGTTTGATGAAATGTGTGAATGAAACATATTTGATAATTTTGTTATCTGCTCTTGTAATTTTGCTTATTAATTAAGTTGTTAGTTGAATTTATGTTTTTAATTGCATTTGAATGTTGTTTTTGTGTCTAATTGTGGTTTTGAATCTGCTATGTAGCATACGTTTAGTATCACCAGTGATACCACCTACAATACCACCTGTGATATCACAGGTGATATCACTGGTGATATCACCTGTGTGTCAGCTTTCTTCTATTTGTTGAATCAACTGTGGTGATGGAGGAACTTGTGATATCACAGGCGATATCAAAGGTGTTTAACCTTATTCAATTTGTTTGTGGAGATGTTGGGCTTTTTTGAACCACAATTGCAGTTGCTGTTGATTCTTTTGTTTAATGTAGCCATTTTTTTTGCAAATTGCAATCACAAATAGTTTGGTGACATCGTCTCTTTTTATGTCACATACAAAACAAACAAGTACGATTTTTAACTTGTAATATCTATTGTGATATTTCATTGTTTTTGTAAATTTTGTGTATATTATCACCTGAGATATTTCTCTTTTCAAGTACATGATAGTTTTTGTGCCTTTTACTACAATTGACATTCACAAATAAATGTTTTTGCTGATGGTATATGTGTAGTATCACTAGTGATATGTTTGATATATGTGTAGTATCACTAGTGATATGCTTGATATATGTGTAGTATCACCAGTGATATGTTTGATATATGTGTAGTATCACCAGTGATATGATTGATATATGTGTAGTATCACCAGTGATATGTTTGATATATGTGTAGTATCACCAGTGATATGTTTGATAATCTGTTTCTTATTGTTGGAATTACTGATAAGCTGTCTATGATACTGGACTTCTTTTGTAGACAACCTGAGAGAGCTAAAGTCAAACTTGAGACTGATTTGCCAAGTCTTCCACCCCGAAAAGTTTGTGATATTGTTCAAGATTTTATGGGTATAAAGAATCCTCCTAAAGGACATAAGAATAACCGTATTAAGGGTGGACGTGAGAAAGCTATTGAGAAAAGTAAGAACCAAAAGAAGGGTTGTACCTTGTAATTTAACTGATCATAATAGACATACTTGTCCAAACAAGGGAAGAGTTTCAAATGTCAATGGGGCGGCGGCGTAGTTGAAAGTGGAGGCGGCTTCTCAGTCACTGCAATTGAAGTATTAGTTTTTTGATTGATTTATTTTTTTTACTGAATTGTTAGGTTTATTTAATAGCATTGCTAATTTTATCCTGGACTTGTATATTATTTGTTATACTATTATGTTTTTTTTCTTCTGAATTGTTAGGTTTACTCAATAGCACTAGTAAAATAAAGCTTCACAAGTAAACAAAAAAACCTATAAAATATATAAAATTTCACAAGTGATAATACAAATATCACTAGTGATAATACACATATACAGTTCAACTTCAAATATCACTGGTGATACTACAGGTATGACACTTTTCACATTACCATATTAAAGTAAATACCACTCAAAACTTTATCAAACAAATATTCACAAATCAAGATGGATTAAACAATTGCTCGCTATGGCCCATTTCTATGAGTTTGAATCTCTTGTGACAAATAACATTCGGTCAAACTAAATACCTACTATTGACTTCGAACTTGTCAACTATACACATTTATTTATAACCGTATAAATTAAAACATAACAACGCAACTGTTTTCATCAACTTGTTGTATTTACTTTTGTTCTTCAAAATCCGTCTTCTCCATTGGTTCATCATCCAGCACATTCATTTTATTCCCAGATGCTTTCGGGGGAACCTTTGATATCACATGCGATCAGATATCACATGTGATATCACAGGTGATACCACCTGTGATATCACCTGTGATATCACAGGTGATATCAAGTGTATCACAGGTGATATCAAGTGATATCACAGGTGATATCACAGGAGATATCACAGGAGATATCACAGGTGATATCACTGGTGATATCACATATGCGTCAGCTTTCTTCTATTGTGGTGATGGAGGAACTTGTGATATGACAGGTGTTTGAGCTTCTTTAATTTGTTTGTGGAGATGTTGTGCTTTCTTCAATGGCAATTGCACTTGTTGTTGATTCTTTTGTTTGATGATGCTGTTTTTTTGCACAGGTCTCATTCAAGTCTGCATCAAAATATTTTCATAATTTTTGTTAGTGTACGAATAGTTCATTTGTTTTCAATATCATATGTCAAACAAATAACTATTTGTTATCAAAATAAATATACTACCAATCAACAATAATTTAACTGTTATATCACAGGTGATACACTACCAGTCAATATTGTTATCAAATACCGCGGTAAAACATTTTGAAACATGTAGATATCACTAGTGATACACTACCAGTCAATATTGTGATTTGCACGGTTAAGTCAAATACAAATATCACTAGTGATAATACACATATACAGTTCAACTTCAAATATCACTGGTGATACATACGTATGATACTTTTCACTCACACATTTCATCAAACACTTGGTGTGCATCCATGTATACAAAGCTTTTTACTCAGAAACTCAACCAAATGTAAACACTAAAAAACACAACCAATAAAACAACTAAATAATTAGTCGGAAGCATCGTACCTTCATCTCGACATTCAGTAGGTTCATTTTGAACCGGTTTTTTTCATGGATCTGCTTGTGCACTCGATGATTCTTCCATTTTTGTGTTTTATTGATGATTTGAACGGTTAAAATCGGTTGATTTTGAGTGTTTGTTGCAGTTTTTTAATGGAGGTTAGAGAGAGAAAGTGAGATTTTTTTATACAGATTTTTGTTGAAAGTGAGAGGTGTAGGGGTGGGGTTGGTGGGGTAAGTTTTGTGAATTGACAGAAGTGGTCCCTCCGTGGCTTTTATTCTTAAATCATGTTTTTTTGATCCGACGGTCAGGATTGATCCATTAGTATGTGGGAGTTTTTGGGTTTGCAAAATAAAACGCCTCTAAAAATCAAACCGAATTTGTCAAAATCGAACCGAACCAAATTAATTATTTGGTTTTAAGTTTGGTTATGATTTTGGCAAAATGAAAATCGAACCGAATTGAAAACTAAATTCATAAAAATATATATTTTTATATATTTATTATAAAAAAAATATTAAACTCTTTCTATAAATATAACATTTTTTAAGTTTGAAATTAAAAAAAAAAAAAAAAATTCTATATAACTAAATAATTAAAATTATGTATTTCAGGTTATTCGGGTCCGCTTAATCCAATTTCAATTTGGTTAGGTTAAGTTTTACCAAATTTTTTTTATCCGAACCGAATAAACCGAACAAACCAATAACCGAACCGAACCGATAAACACCACTAAAAACTATTTTTAACTTAAATAAAGTGTTAAAAATAATAAAGAAAAATAAATAAATAAAATAAAATAAAAGGTTGCATCAATACTTCAATATGATGTGCATCTTCTTTATAAGAGATATGATTTGTTCTTCTAATATGTTTTCTTACAAATTATTCGAAACATATACTCATGACATATGACAAGATCAAGAGTTTAAGCGGGGAAGAAATAACTGGTAGACCGCATATGTGAGGTTAGCGTACTAAGGCTTACCACCATGCATGGTTTGCTTAGTTGGCACGCATACCATTCGTGAATCATTGTTACACATTTTCAAGAATCACATGTAAAGGGGGGAAAGTTGAAAATTTGTGGCTTGGATCACCGAACATAATAAAATCTATTTGTATGTGTTAGTGTGTTGTGTGAAGATTTATGTGTAAGTGTAGTGTATGTACACGGTAATGAGGAGGTAACTAATAAGGGTAAAAATGATGAGAATAAATGTTGATGTGCTATTGACGTGAAAAAGGTCAAACCGCTACTACTATGTAAAGTCTGATATCGTTGAGACATCGTGTTGTTAAGAAGGTAATTAAAAAGCTATAATAGAAAAATATATCGTTTCAAAGATGTTCATTTGTGTTATCTATTTTATAACCAAAATAATTTTATTTATTTTAACTAATTGTTGAATTTTGTTGTGTACATATGTTTATTCTTATGTCATCTTGCATTTCTCAACTACAATTACTTGTCAAAACACTAGTTCATGAATATAAACCATGGCTCACAACTTTAAACAAAATCCTAAACTTCATCTATGTTTCTCAAATCAAATCCAAGCAATTATTCGTAAAAAAGTAGAATTTTATTATTTTTCTTTCTAGGCATGTAAAAATATCTTTTAGGTAAGAACGCTTATTTATTTAACTTTTTTTTATTTTAATACTAAGATCATTCATTTGGTCACTTGGTAATCATAAATGTACAATTTTATGAACAAGTTTCCTATCTTTTTCTAAGTGAACAATTTATGCTACAATGTAAGGGGTAATCTACCTATAAAATGTTAAACTATACGGAGTTTTCACAAGTCAGGTTGCATACGTGATATTAAAATGTAATTTATGCTACAATGTAAGGTAATCTACCTATAAAAAATCTAACTTATATTAAGCCATCACTGTTTTTGTTTAGAACCAAGTTCCATAAATCAACTCTTGTTATCTTGAACAAGTTATCTGGTGTACTATCATGATACAAGTTAGTTGTCACATGACACGGCTTCTTGACTAAAGAGCGGAGGTAGAGAAAGGCAAATGTGTCGTCGTGTAGATCAAAATTACAATGCGACATGAATCAGTGAGTTGCGTTTAGTTTTTGTGGCTCATATTCAAGTCTTTTTTGTTCTACATATGAGCAAGAATTACTCTGACTAGCAAAACACTTGAAACCAAGAACTGATCACTTAAGAAAGAAGCAATACATTTTTAATGATGTAAACGCCAACACACTGTTTTCTTAAACAAACAAACTAATAGTTTCATGATCTTTATTCAAGCCGCACATCAACCTTAAGACAGAAAGACGCTGGTAAGCACATTCTTGCACTGAAAAGAAGCCTTCAGCAACATCAGACCCTACAAAAACATCACATAATAAGGAGACCACAAATGAGGTTTTAACATATCAAGCAAATGTAAATATGACTTTCACCTTGTAAATTGGTCTATTTGTGTTATATTCTACCTCTAAGGAAATAAATGAGTTAAGTTATGTGCCTGACTAAAATCAAACACTAAACTTTTAGAACACTTATGCAGCATCCCAAACTTAGTAATTATATTAAGAAAGTTGGAAGTATTATTTATAAAAATTCACATAAAACGGACAACCATGTATATGTATGTGGCCATGTGGGTCGGTTCAACCCGTGCGTAAGCACTTAATTTGACCCAAACCTGTTTTGTAGTATCAAGTTTGCAACTGTAAGTAGTACAGTACTATACAACAAAGAAAGCATACCTCTTTCATTTCCAAAGAGACCATCTTTTCCTCAAGAGCACCAACTTCCTTAACATTGAACTTGTTCAACATGGTGATGCTAGATATAGTGGACATGGGCTTGACCACCAGATCATCCATAACCATGTAAGTCACCACTCCTTTCACAAATCCACCACCCTCTACTGCCCCTTTGACCCCACCACCACCAGCCACATATGGCATCAGGGTGCTCATTTTATTCTTGCAAGTAGGACACTCTGAAGTAGGGTCATCGGTTACGTAGTAACCACAATAACTGTAACACCTGTAAAACTTCCCTGCCACTGGAGCATCATCATTAGCTAACAAAAGCGGGACTTGATCGCCATGCATTGTAACCTTGGGGTTCAAAATAGCTTCTTTCATATCATCAGATTGCATATATGTATTACTTAAGTTCTCAATGCTGTCATAGAGGTTTCCAAGTGCACCCACCATTGAGTTCTTTCTGAGAAGCTTGATCACAGTACCAACGGGTAGAGAAAGGATGTGGAAGAGAAAATCAACAAACTCCTTGTTCGCCTCGGCAAAAAGAACTTTCTTGGATTTGGTGTCAATGAGAAGCTTTAGAGTTACTTTAGCTGAATCTGAAGAAGAGGCTGACATTTTTGTTTAGTTGATTTGGACATGTAAAAATTGGATCTTAATTTATAAACCTGCAGATGAATTCAGTTAGGAATATGAAAAGCAATGTCATGATGTCCAAATTTATGGGTCTTAATGTCTGTGATCATTTAGAATTCCTGTAACATAAACCTGTTGGGATCTTTTGAAGTTCAAATTAATATTACTGAATGTACAAAGTCAATTATGAGTTTTCTCTCAGTACTTTGTCAATGCCTCAATGGATGGACACATTTTTAACGTAGAATCATAGATTTATAAATTTTCCAACCAAGAAGCTGACATCTCACGATCGGATATTACAACATTCTTTAAAAAGAAAAACATATAAAGCATAATTATCACACACACATCACATAAAAGTCAAACCTATTTGACAGTGAGATTTTTAACATATAATGAAATCCAAATAAAAGGGCTTCCCGGCATGGTGATTTTGATGAGCAATGTTATTTGGAATGGGATTGTTTGATAGACACCAAATCACATGGAGCATCACCAGCATGATACATATGAATGGGCAAACGAGGGCTCAAAAGGACTTCAAGTGGTGTCTTTTTCATGTTGGTCAGTCCGACACTCGCAGTCATATCAATAGGCTCCGTTGATGGTTTCATTAACTCAAATCCTTGCAACAAACTTGCTAACACCAGATACAAAGATTTGAGCGCAAAGTTAAGACCAGGGCACATTCTTCTACCACTACCAAATGGAAGCAATTCATAATGTTGCCCTTTGATGTCCACATCCTTTTGGCTTGTCAAGAATCTTTCTGGTTGAAATTGGTTGGGATTTGACCAAATGTTAGGGTCATGGTGTAGTTTCCAAAGATTTATTATCAACCCAGTGCCTTTTGGGATGTTATATTCAGCTAGAACGCAGTCATCCATGGACTCATGAGGGACGGAGAGTTGTCCTGTTGGGTATAAACGAAATGTTTCTTTGATGATGGCTTCCAGATAGACTAAGTTCTTCATATCCGACTCTTCAACCGGTCTCTTCCTTCCAACATGCTCATCAATTTCGTCTTGAGCTTTTTTGAGTGCTTGTGGGTTGTTGAGCAGCAAAGATAAAGCCCATGTTAAAGTTACAGTTGTAGTGTCTAGGCCTGCTACCAGAATATTCTGCGAGATAGTTAACCAGTTAGTACTTTTGTATAAGGTTACAACTAACATGTCTAGCTCTTTATTTGTATTGTAGTTGGCTAGGTGCAATTTATTTTATACGTACAAACCGTTAAAACGTTTCAGGTGTGAAGCATTAGATGATCATTCCAAATTTTTTATAATAAATTACGAAACATGAGAAATTACTAATCGATGAAGCTGCTATATATTGAATGCCTACTCAACTTGGAACCAATAGAGATATTTGCTCAGTCGACTTGAATTAAAGAACATTATTTAACAAACCAAGTAAGCGAAGGTTAAAGGTAGTAACTTACGACAGCTGTTGCTTTGATGATTGTATCACAGTCAAAGTCTTGAAACTCGTCTTTGCAAGAACCTTCGAGAATGGAAATCAATACATCCATGAAGTCTGGTTTGCTTTCACCTTTCAGCCCCGTCTCTCTCCGTTTCTTGTGCTCATCTAACCACTCCTCCAGGATATTGTCAAGATCCTTGGCTGTTACCTTCATTGCCTTCTCGTGTCCTCCCAAATCCAAACACTTTACATAGGGAATGTAATCAGACACCACAAAAGTCCCACACAGCTCAAAAAACTTCCTTACTACCCTATGAACCCTAACAGCTTCATCATCATTGGGGGAAAATCGCTTTCCTGAAATTGTTCTACCTACGATGTTTAATATCAAGTTCCCAAACAATTCTTTCATCTCCACCCGCGCCATATCTGCACATGCACTCTTTTTGTTTGTTACCCAAGTTTCAAAGATATCTTTCATGGATGCTCTAACTTCTTGGACACGGATATATCTAAGCATTTCCACATTTCGGTGAGAGAGAAGCTCTGCAATGACCATCTTGCGCATATGTTTCCAGTAATCACCATATGGACTGACCCCAAAACCGGCATAGTTATAGGCCATGAGTTCTGCTGCTAATATCTTTGGTCTACTAGCAAAGACCTTGTCGTTTTTTGTGAAACACTCTTTAGCGATCATGTGATCACTCACGACCAAAATTTGGTAAACACCAAGCTTGATGGTAAAGATAGGGCCACATTCATCAGCCATTCTACCAAGAACAATGTGAGGTAGCTCAGGTCCACCTAGAAGGTGAAGGTGACCGATTATAGGCCATGCACCCTTTGCTTGTGGTGGACTTTTGATCTTGCTACTTTTTGTCATCTTTTGGCTCAACATTTGGTATAGAAAAATTATGGCCACGATAAGAAACGTGGCTGTTAGAGCGGTTTGGAACATGAGATGAAGTTCTATAGATATCATCTTTGTTTTAAACGATTACCTATGTATTTCAATAAAAGGAGTAATCTATATATATAGCTCAATCACCCTTGTATACATTTGTATGAATATAGAACCTACCCGCTTTTAAAGCAAGATGGCCATAGTACTAACCTGTAGAAGGGAAGGACTATTTCTATTTTATATATATCACCGTGCTTTCATTATTAATTTCGTATATACCCAAAGTGCAAGTATTAATTGCATAGTATACAATATTTTTAATGCGTGTTTGAATACATATAAAATTTCCAACTAAAATGATGAGAGATATCTACAATTATACTTCTTGCCAAGGTAATCAGCATGAGCCCCTCACTCTCACACTGAACGTCACGCGCCACCCCTTTACCCAGCCAACACCTCACGCATGAGGTGTTAAAAACAAAAGGATAGTGGTGAGGCCGGTGTCTCTTGGTTCACGTGAAAAAGTGAGCCGTTCAATTTGTATCTGTTGCACTCTTTAAAAAAAAAAAAAAAAAAAAAAAAAAAACATTTTTTTTTTACCTATAAATACTCTTAGCTTTAACATTTTTAAACACAAATTATCATTATACTCTTATATTAAAAGTGGGGTGAAAGTTTTGAAAGCAAAATTCCTCTAGTTTCACCTATTTACTTTCACTTTTATTCTTAAAGATACAACTTTTATCATTTTATATTTTTTTTTCCCTTTCTTTTACTCAACTTAAGAACACATTGTTAGTCTAATGTATGTGTGGTCATAACTCATACGAGACAACTTTAAGAGCCAGGTTAAAAATATAGTTCTAAGTTACAGTTTTATTTACATGACATCGTTTGGTGGAGAATATAATGAGCTATAATGGTACTAGTTGTGTAGCATTATCCTGTCTCCAATTTTTCACAAATGTGTCAATAGATTGCATTAACTCTAGTGTAACTAGTACAATGTCATCATTTAATTTATTTCATAGTTTTAGACTTTAGACCAAACACAATAGTTACGTGCTTCAGATATTATTGTTGCTAGTTGTAACCCATATGCCATAAATAATATTTCAGGTTTTTAGTAATTTTTACCTGGTACGTAAGCGGTGACGATACTTGTGACTAAAAGGTACTACCACCTCAACACCAACTCAGTTTTCTCTCTCCTATACCAAAACACATGACCAAACACTTATAATGGTAACCGCACGTGTGAGAAAACACTTTTTTTTTAAACTTAAAATTTCATTAATAATTAAAAAACATTACAATAATATTTAAAATAAAATTAAGAACATTACAATAAAAATAAAAAAGTTAAACTAATAGTCTAAATTATACTGCTCATTGATCTTTTTGATTTTTTGCTTCAAGGCCAACATCGCCGCTAGTTGTTTTCCGGTTAAATGATCATGGGGTTCATCCGAACGGGTTGGGATGGACCATCCAAACCTTGAGCCGAAAAAGGTTGAGAAGGTTGACAAAACAACGGATCAAAATCCATCAAGATCTAAACGGTTAACCAGAGAAAAAGGTTGAGAAGGTTGAGATACGGTGGTGATGACACGTGGTGGACAATACCCGTACTGTTGGTTAAACAATTGGGCCAATAACTGATCAATCAACATACAACAGACAAAGAAGACTACTTTGGCAGCAAACTGCAGTAAATTTATCACTTAATTTGGAATCTGGAACCGTTCTTACAAAGCAATATACAGCGAGTTCCATCAGTTGGACCAATGCACTACGGCTAAGAGACAAAAGCCAACTGAAACCTTGCAATAAGAAATTCCGCAGAAAGGGAAAAAAAAAGTCTAACTATGAATCTAACTCTAACATATCCTTCGATAATAACAGAAGTACATGAATATTCTGCACCAAATGAATAGATTGCAACAATGACAAAGACCAAATGAGCAACTCCACTTCAAAGAAACTTGGCAAAAGAAGAGCCACCTCATATTCTTCAAACAATCCAAAAAGGATAATGTTGCAACCAACCGTAAAAAATGGTCAAGCCCTCGTAATTCCATGTCCACTCCATGAATGATCAGCCATCTTTCACTGCAGTGTTGTCGATGTTGCAGATTTGAGAAGAATCATGGAAGATTGCAGGACCTCTCATTACTTTATGCTACAAAGAGCTCAGCAGTGCTAGGAATTCAGAAGATTCTTTGTCTTGCTTCACAACCTAGAAAGTTAAAACAGTAAATGCAAAATTTTAGACACCATGTATGGAACATTGACATTTTCATCCTGTAGCAAAACTTAAACATCTATCAGGCCTATTCAAAAACTCATACAGTGTGTCTGAGTGTGCATTTCAAGGACTTCTTGTGAGTTCACTTTGTAGTGTTTGGCAAACATTGATTCTGCTGATTACTTTAACCAGTTGATTTATCTTATTCAGATTCTTAAAGTCACAATAATTACTAAATTCACATCCAAACACACCTTAGTAGTCATTCAGTTCATCAATGATCCCTTTAGTATGTTTAAATATGCAAGAAATTCATACCGCAATCTTTTATATAATAAAACAAAACCCCAAGTGGGGACTTTTTCATTTTGAAAAACTCAACCTTCCCTTATTAAGTAATATTTTAATTATTATTTTAAGTATAATTTTTTATTATTAAAGATAATCATTTAAAAAGTTTAATCCTATCCGTTAGTTGCATCTTATCTTTATCTTTTGTGTTTATCTTCTACTTATATAGTATATCAACAAAACAAATTTAAAGATTAAATTATTTGTTTTTTAATAAATAAAAATATATCATTCAAAAAATTTTTAAAAAAAAAACCCGCGCGTGCGCGGTCATTATAACTAGTAACATCTATAGAGAAACATGTATGTCAATATTGGGTTAATAATGCACATAACATCAAGTGCTACAAATGTATATTGAACGAGAGATCCATTTGCATCACTTCCACTATAAGCAAATATAATAGGGAGTATATTAATCTTCAATTAATACTTTTAGAAAAAACTTTTTACCTTGATACGAGTGTCCTCTGACAAGCCCATTTGAGCACGAACATCCTTAACAACTTCTTTCATGTCAAAATCTGACGGGTCATCACACCCTTCGCTTCTTCCAGGTGGATTCTTGCTGTCACCCAGATGCCTAAAATCTTTTCCTACCCATAAATAAAGATCACATTCGCCTAATTTTCCTGAATCTGAACTAGGAGCAGTGAAAATAAACATCTTTCGGGACCCCAAATCACGATAATCAACCCTCGGAACCTTCACCAAACTTGGCCACTCATGTGCCACAACTGTTTGATTTACACTTTTCTCCGTTATGGTTCCTTTTGACTCGACAGAAGTTTGACCTAAATCATTTTTGACATCTGACCCTTTTGAAAATGAAACATCTAGAGGCATTAACTCTTGATTTGGGACCTTTTGAGTGTCGCTTGTCTCAAGTTTCCCATAATCACGGGTTTGAAAATCCTCACTCATCACTGGCGACTTAAGACATGGAGGGGTACCCCCTCTTAACAGATTTGAGAAGAATCATGGAATATTGCAGGACCTCTCACTACTTTATGCTACAAAGAGCTCAGCAGTGCTAGGAATTCAGAAGATTCTTTGTCTTGCTTCACAACCTAGAAAGTTAAAACAGTAAATGCAAAATTTTAGACACCATGTATGGAACATTGACATTTTCATCCTGTAGCAAAACTTAAACATCTATCAGGCCTATTCAAAAACTCATACAGTGTGTCTGAGTGTGCATTTCAAGGACTTCTTGTGAGTTCACTTTGTAGTGTTTGGCAAACATCGATTCTGCTGATTACTTTAACCAGTTGATTTATCTTATTCAGATTCTTAAAGTCACAATAATTACTAAATTCACATCCAAACACACCTTAGTAGTCATTCAGTTCATCAATGATCCCTTTAGCATGTTTAAATATGCAAGAAATTCATAATGCAATAACATCTATAGAGAAACATGTATGTCAATATTGGGTTAATAATGCACATAACATCAAGTGCTACAAATGTATATGGAACGAGAGATCCTTTTGCATCACTTCCACTATAAGCAAATATAATACGGAGTAATATTAATCTTCAATTAATACTTTTCGAAAAAACTTTTTACCTTGATACGAGTGTCCTCTGACAAGCCCATTTGAGCACGAACATCCTTAACAACTTCTTTCATGTCAAAATCAGACGGGTCATCACACCCTTCGCTTCTTCCAGGTGGATTCTTGCTGTCACCCAGATGCCTAAAATCTTTTCCTACCCATAAATAAAGATCACATTCGCCTAATTTTCCTGAATCTGAACTAGGAGCAGTGAAAATAAACATCTGTCGGGACCCCAAATCACGATAATCAACCCTCGGAACCTTCACCAAACTTGGCCACTCATGTGCCACAACCGTTTGATTTACACTTTTCTCCGTTATGGTTCCTTTTGACTCGACAGAAGTTTGACCTAAATCATTTTGGACATCTGACCCTTTTGAAAATGAAACGTCTAGAGGCATTAACTCTTGATTTGGGACCTTTTGAGTGTCGCTTGTCTCAAGTTTCCCATAATCACGAGTTTGAAAATCCTTGCTCATCACTGGCGACTTAAGACATGGAGGGGTACCCCCTCTACGTTCAGCTATAGAAAGAGACCTTTTTGATGGTGAAAATATCGACTCTGCGCGTTTGTTGGAAGTAAAATTGACATCAATAAACTCTGAACTTTTGGATATCGAATGAGGAGAAAGTTTGGTTGAAACGAGCGATAAATTTGATAACTTAGAAGCCAAGACAAATTCCTTCATATTTCCAGACACAAACTTGCGCCTCAAGACACTCCAAGTATTTTCTCTAGCAGGAAGGTGCATTTCCTGTTCAGTTTCAGACGATGCACATGGTGGCACAAATCCGCCAGTAATTGCTTTCTGGAATATCTCAAAGTCGACATTATATGAATCAATAATTCTGTTACCTGGAGAAGCTTTAGATGACTCAAAAACGTTCATTAAAGGTATAAAAGTCGAAAAAGCATCCCAAAAGTAAGAAGGTTCTTCTCCTTCTTTAACCACAAGGATCGGTCCCTGAACTTTCTCATATCGAACTATCTGGCAAACAGCCCCTCTTGCATCTCGTTCCATAATAGATTCACATTTCTGACCTACCCATAAATAGATTGTTGAAGGTAAATGTACAATAAACGCACCTCTGGAATCTAAACCAACTGGAGAAGGTGAATTCAACATTTTTGGGACAAGATGTAACGGATCATATGGGGAATGAGGGGCAATTCTATATAACCTAAGTAACGAACTTGGACTTAAAGGAAACGCGTGTACCCTTTTTTGACATTGTAACAATTGACACGCAAAACCCATATTTGGATCAGCAATTCCTCGAGCTTTCTTCACGTACTGAAATGCGTCATCAAAACTTTGACCTTCTCTCCACATACGATAAGCAATTACTAACGAAGTGGAACGAGAAACCCCTTGACAACAATGCACATAAACCTTTCCATTTTGTTCTCTAACATCCTCAAAGTAATCAAAAACATCATACAAAATACTCGTAATATCTTCCGAAGGACTATCTTGCAACCACAAAGTCCTATAAACGA
The DNA here is from genome assembly GCA_014162995.1 of Artemisia annua. Classification (NCBI taxonomy): domain Eukaryota; kingdom Viridiplantae; phylum Streptophyta; class Magnoliopsida; order Asterales; family Asteraceae; genus Artemisia; species Artemisia annua. The sequence continues at coordinate 92,721 of LBNU01001279.1, forward strand.
AATTCTCCTTAAAATACTCGGGACACACAAATCCAACACAGTTCAAAACATGTGTAATCCCATGCTGCTTGAGTATAATCTTATCCTTTGCAACCGCATCACCTCCAAGAAAAACATGATCCCCAACTTTAGAACACTTCTTATCAAACAACGCAATCTTCTCACGTTTCCCTAACGTAGCATTCTTATCAGGAACTCGTTGTATAGTAGACAAATCAAGCTTCAACCTATCGCCACTAGGCGTACTAGGAACATTCCACTCGCCAACATCATCCGAACCCGCTTTGGGCCACTCATCTAAACTCCTCCTAGCAATAGAAAGAGGCGGCAAAAGTGACCGGCCTTTACTACTATTAGACCTAGGCGTTAACAAAGGAACAACCCTCCTACTACATCCATTTCCATCTAAACTATCTTTATCACTATCCGGAACTAACGGAGGTAACGACATTCGTGAAGAGGACCACGAAGCCGACCGCCAATACTTTTGTCGATTACCACTATCGGGATCATTATCATCACTAGCATCTTCCTTGCCTAACATTCCACTAACAACCTTAAACTAAAAAACCAAAATCTATAAATCCTTAACTAAACTACTAAACTAACCTTAATTAATATACCAATATTTCACCTGTGACAAGAACAATAATAATAAAAAATAAATTAAATAAATATATGACATGATATGAATGAATAAAAAAATAAATGTAGTAAATACGGATCTGATGGATAGAGTACCGGATTTAAGGTTTGATTGAATGGGTCGATGTAAACGATGAAGGGGGCACACGAATGAATATATGAGTTTGAGTGTTGGGTGAGTAAAAAGAAAGGCAAGAAAGAAAAAGGGTTTTTGAATATTGACTGTGACTGTGTTTGTTTATTGAATTGAGGGAGTGAGAGTCATGTGAAGTGGTTTTCAAAGGACCCAATTAGGAGAAAGTTAAATATGGTCATGTGGAAATGCAATCCTTATTCAAATACACAATTAAAACATTGGACCCATTAAATTTAGTGCACTTTTTTCGTTCGTTAACAAGTGGATTTTGTTACTCGGTGCACATCGGTAACTTCACCTCAGCGTCAACTTAGCTTTCTCTCCCCTCTTACTTTCACTCACTCACTCACTTTTTTGTGGACATAGTTACGTTAACTTCGCATCTCATTAAATATCCACTTTATAAAATTATACCCCACTAAAATATTCCACACACACTCACAAACCAAATATAAAACAATAAAACAAAAAAGAATGGCCCACATCACACCATTGCATTTAACGTGACTTGGTCACCTTAAGTCTTCTTGATTTGCACAATTCACACGTGACTTATTTGGTGTGACTTTGGTAGTTACTGAAATGCATTTTCATACACTTGGTCTCTAGCCTAAGAGGCTGGGTTCAGTGCATGTTTACATTATCTACGTGTCACGTCCGTTTAACCGTATAACTTTTTTTTAACATAAAATCTGAAGAATACATTCTCAAGTATAACCTATGGTATTGTATAGGGGACTTGCAAATTTTATTTAATTTACACTAGGAAAAAAAAGTGCCTGATGCTCGTTATACAATTGGCGGTGTACCTATAACACACATGTGGTGCAGCTATAACCGTTATAGGAATGTGATAGGCACCGAATGGCTCTATAACATGCATACAATAAATTGCACCATCACCTTTAACACGTAAGATATTTGAGTCCTTAGAGAGCCCGGTGCAGTGGCAAATGGCACAAAAAAGGGGGTGATACTCACACCACATCTTTTGATACATGAACCATAATTTATGCATTACAGTATTGTACGATACAAATTACAATGCACAAATTGTGGTGCATGCATCAAAAGATGTGGTGTAGGTATAAATTCCACACAAAAAAAATAGGGAACATTAAAAAATATGGCAAATGGCATAAAAAAAATACCCAACTTATGGGTCATTTCCAGTTAAGGTGTCACACTTTTTTCTTTGCATAAAAAGGTACTTTTTTTTGCCAATTTGGGTGCGTTAAATATTTAACGGCCATCCGTTAAATTTTACATTTAAGCCCACCACCATTGTCACCACCAACAATCATCGTCACCACCACCACTACCAAGCACCGTCTCCACCACCAACCCCACCCACCACCATCAAAAACCACCAATCTCAACCACCATCACCAACCCATTCACCATCACCAACCACGGATGGCGGTGTTGGTTGGGTATGGTGCTGATGGCGGAAGTGGGCTAGGTCGGTAACGACGACGGTGTTGGTTAGGGAATGACAGTGGCGATGATGACAGTGCCGAGTGGCGTTGGGCTAAAACAATGACGGGTGGGGTTGGCGGTGGCGAAGGAAGTTGGTGGTGGTATTGATGGGTGGGGTTGGTGGTGGCGACGATGGTCGGTGGTAGATGGGCTTGGTGGTTTGCGACAGTGGTGGATGTGGTTGGTGGTTTGCGACAGTGGTGGGTGGGGTTGGTGGCGGAGGCCGTGCTTAATATTAATGGTGTTTGGCAGGGTTAGTGGTGGCGATGATAATTGGTGGTGTGGCAGAGTGCGGTGATTGAAACATTGAAAGAAAAGTGGAAAAGTAGCCGTTTGGCTACTAGTTTTTTGGAGAGAAAAAAAAAAAAAAAAAAAAAAAAAAAACTATTTTTCTCCTAAAATACTCCTTTCTTAAATTTTTAACACTTCAACTCAATCCTTTTCTACACATTTATCTTCACTAAAAAAAAAAAATGAATTCCGATAATTTCTTTTTTGACGATACATATGACGAAGAGGAAGTTAATAGTGTGTTATTCGAGTTTGTCAAGGACGCCGCTTTGGTTATCGAAGCTTACACTTCTCAAGCTTCCACTTCTACAATCTCAAAAATCCCACGAAACTTTATTGATAGAGATCGTTATCATGAGCGTCTTGTGGCGGCTTACTTCGGTGAAGAACTAATGTACAACGACTATTTATTCCATAAATGATTCTGAATGAGTCGAACACTGTTCACACGCATTCTATGTGGTCAATTTTCTAGGGATGATTCCAGGCCAGATCCATTCATTTTATTAGAAGTGGTTGCCTCACAAGATTTATGGATTTGACATGCATTCTTTGGTGTTGCAGGGTCGAACAATGAGGTCAATGTTATACGTTAATCGCTTCTTTTAAACGATCTCAAATTCGGGAAAGTACCGGAGGTTCCATTTGTGGCTAATAACGTGAATTATAGATGGGGATATTATCTTACTGACGGGATATATTCGAAATGGGCTGTTCTTGTTAAGTCTATTTCACAACCAGGCTCGAATGATGCAATGCGAATAAGATACACGCAAGTGCATGAAGCAACAGAAAAAGATGTGGAATGATCGTTTGGCGTGCTAAAGAAAAAGTGGGCTTTAGTGAAAACGCCCGCACGATCACGAAGTCTTGAGAAAATTGCACATTTGATGTACACTTGCATTATATTACATAATATGATACGAAAAGACAAAAAGAATGCAATATCTCCCAACTTTTATCCGTAGGAACAACATCGTGAAGATGATCCTGTATGATCGAAAGAATCAAGGTTACAAGTTATCAGGGAAATACACAGCGAACAAACTCATCTAGATCTTAAAGCAGATTTAGTGGAACACATTTGGCATCGAACAAATGCACACTAATTTTATTGTAATGTTTTTAAATTTTATTTTAGTTATTTTATGTAATGTTTTTAATTTTATTTGAAATATCAATGTAATGTTTTTAGTTTAATTGAAATTTAAATTTTAAAAAAACAAAATGTTTGGTCTCTTTATTACGTGGGTTTGGTCTAGGTGTTGTCTGGGTAGTGTCTGAGGAGAGAAAGCTGACGTTGCGCTGATGTGACAATGTGTGTGAGGGGTGGTTTTTTTTGTGACCCTAGTTTTAGTCTTAGAATACACATGAAATGAACTCAACGTGCTATATGATGAACCCCAAACGTATAATTAAACCTAACATTTGCACCTGTTTGAAATCCAAATGAGTGTAAGGATCGATCTTTGGTTTAGGAAAAATCTCACTCGTGCCCTTATCTTATTGCTTCACATGAACAATTCGGTTTGGTGCCAAATAATCCACGTACATCATGTGCACAATAGATTCGAAACCAATAAGGTTAGGCAATCAATTCACCAAGTATGAAGTAATATTCGTTTCACATATTTTCTAGAAAGGCAGATACACTTACACAACCATTATACACCTATCAATCTAGACTTGAATTCATAATATTACGATTGATAAGTCATTCACATACCGTTGACCAGTTTGAGATTGCTTATTTTTTATTTTTTATGTTTATGTTATCTATTTATAAATTAAGCAAAAACAGTTGTGATTGAAATTAGTTAAAATTTTCCAGCTACTTTTTATTATTGCATTTTAACAAAGTACTATGCAAACATCAACATCCATCGATTGTTATGTCATATTGTCATTTATATCATTGATGTCATCCATAGCTCCATACATTTCAGGTTTGTTAAACATTATCTGATATATCGTAATGCATTCTGCTAGTACATGAAGTTTGAACTACGTTGACAATCTAATTTAGTGCTTTTCATCAGCAAAATGCAAACAAGATATGGAATTTGTTGCCTGAGATTTAACCAATGTATAATGTAGTTAATGCTGATCTTCGATCCAGTTAACCAATGTGGTTGAACTTATGCGTGTATCCTTATATATAGTATATACGCGGATAATGACATGTAATGTAACAACATAGTTTCACAAGTGTATTGCTTATTTCTTTCAAGTCTTCTTACGTTCATTTGAGTGGTACACTTGTAAAAGTACAATAACGTTGCTATTAAGTGTCATTTCATACTATTGCTTATTATGTCATGTATGTTGTTACACTTTTCTGTACCAATACATGCAATTGTATAATCCTATAACTAGCTAGTTTTAAATAGTTTTTCCTTGATGCTGTCACTAGAACTCGCATGGAGATGAATTTAACCCGAACACCTAAAAAGAAGACAAGAGAAAGCTGCACGCAAAAGTATATACTTACTTGTGGTCCGTGTGAGATATTGTAGTGGTAGGTTAACACTTCTTTTTATGATAAGATCATCCTTCTCAGTATCTAAGATAGGATTCACCTCCCCTTTGACTCGAAATTGGTCCAAAGGTACTATTTGTTACGGTATTGCTAGTGGTCCTGATACATCATACATTCTTATATTTCTATTGGTTATGATCAAAAGAGTCTTAGATATTACTCTATGTTTAGCACACACACTTTGTAGTTTGTCAGTTTGTGCACATGGGGTCTGAGTCATGTGTTTTATTAGTAAGTGTTTAATTATCAGACTGTTGATCTACATTAGTCCTTTTACTTAATTGAATCATTTCCCATGTGATCTTATTTTAATTTAACTTAACAGTTGATTATGCAGTTAGTTGGTTTCATATGTGCTCAAGGACAATGTCTCCTAAGTTCTAACACATTAAATCTACAGAGGTATACATAACCCCAGTGGTTGGTACATTGAACAAGTGAATGTTAGCATGTTAGCTGATCTGGTTTTCATGTGATTTTCTTACTGTTCTAAAATAAATTTTCCCATTTGACCCATTAGAGATGAAACATAACCAAAATCTACCCATTCATATGTATTTGGGTGGATAACTCACAAACACATCCTTATTCCTTATCTCTTCAGCCATTCCATTATTTACCTGATATTTTGGCCACACATAGCTAAATCAAGATTTTTTATGCAGCTCAACCACTTTATTGACATGGCCAGGAAAAGAATTATATTGGTCTATGTTTGGTGCCTGAATTTTCTTTTGATAACGAGATATACCATATACATGCACGTGTTGCATCTATAATTGTGACTTTTTGTACCTCATACCAGGACGGTTTATAGGACAATATAATTTTGAATTTTCAGGAAGCACATATCAAGGACCACAACTTCTAGCGTTATCTAAAGTAATAAATTGACAGTGTTTTGAGCTTCCACCCAAGGTTAATATTGAGGACTTTTAGAGTTACTAGCTAGGAGGGTTAAGGCGTGGATATAGAATTAAATTTTTCTGGGCTGTCTTAGTAGTTCCTGTCCCAAAATTAACGGAACATTTTTCTTCTTGTGCGTTCTACCAATAGAAATGCACATTTTCATAAGTTTGAGAGCAAACTTAACTTTTAAGCCCATTAATAATCTTTAAAAGAGGTTGTAACTATAATTTTGGTCTGCAAATTTCTCCTGCTTTTTCTTTGTTAGACTGTAATGCAAGTTAAATGTTGAATTGATGTTGTTTAGAATGGAATTTGTATAACTCTCGTTTGCCTCATTTTTGTAAAGGGAATGGGGTCAGAAGATTTTTGTCTATGACTACGAATAGGACTAATATAAGGTCAACACAAACATGTAGAAGAAATAATTAGCATTAATGTAGATGCATGCATATGCTTCTATGGTCCATATTTCGAGCCACTTGAAACTAATATCAACGGGCACAAACATTGGTGCAATGGGTAAGGTTACTTGTTTGTGACCACGAGTAAGCATTGGGTTTAATTTACTCAAACAATCTCTTGACCTGAAAGAAGTCGAGCCCAACATGAATACTTGTTCTCTTTTGCTACTCTTAAGCTTGATAATGAATCCAAAATTACCACAACAGTATTTGTTTGATCAAGAATGCCAGGTAGCGCTTGTTTATTGGATAAAGGTTTCCGAGGACGCATTTGGTTTGGGCTGCCAAATGGGAATCCTACATGGCAGAAGTAGTCATTTACAAATCTCTTGTAATCGATTCTCTACCAATTATTATCTATCTCCCACATCGGATTCCTTGGCCCACACCAGCATCTCTCTTTTCTAGTGTCTATATAATGTGAAGTCCCCTTCTTTCGCGTCATGATTACTTTTAACATATGCAGCTCTGATCTGATCAATATAAATCACACAAACTTGTATACATCACTTAAGTTTCATTATCACTTATTGCTGGTGAAAGATTAGAGACATAGTTCGTGCAGATGGGTGACACTTCGGCTTCGTACATACACTTGGTAGTAAGCATAGCACCATATTGTTTTGATATTTCACAAATTTGTTTTCTCAAATGATACTGTATTTGATCATGACAATATTATTAACTTTTGGTGACTTGATGTAGGTACAACATCTTATAGAAAAGTGTTTGATCTTCCGAATGAGCAAAGAGGAGTGCATGGAAGCCCTTTCTAAACACGCAAACATCAAACCAATCATCACCTCCACTGGTTAGTTATCACAAATTTAAATATGTGCATGCACACACAAAATCTCAGCTCAGTGGTTTTTTTATCTGCTTCTAAGCTTGGGGGAAGAGTCGTGTTTCTTATATGATTATATCAAGGACAAAGATGGTTTTTTTCACAAATACTCTACAAGACTACAAATACCTGAAATTAGAGAGATGGGTGTCCTTTTCCCTTGACTACGCAATTGTAAAGCGGATGCTAGTTATCACTTTAGTTGTTGTCACATATTTTTAATACAAGAACGAGAAATGTAGATGAGCCGTTTTTATGCCACTGTTACATTGATGTTTATATTATGCAGTTTGGAATGAGTTAGAGAAAGAGAACAGGGATTTTTTTGAGTCATACTCACAGTCTCAGTCTCAGTCCTCAACTGGATCAGATCGGATGTCTGAAGCAGAAACAAGCCAACTGATTCAGGAAATGATATCTGGCCATAAAGCAGACGGTGATGACAAGTAATACGACATAACACCATGCGTAGTGTTTAATATAGCTTTGCTACTTTTGGTTACATATATCTCTAGCCAACGACGAATCAATGTACCATGGGCCCAAGTAAAACGGCAATGACCAAATTACCCTTTTTCCGCTCTTGAGGGGTGGAACCAGGGTTGGGTGCACCTGGAATCTTAGTGAATCAATTCTGGGTGGGTAATGTGTCACAGTCCAGTGCCGTTTTTTCTATGATATTAAAGTATGAAGAATAGTTTGATTTGTTTTCTTTTCTTGTAATGTAAAAACAAATGAATTGAAGCTAAAGTGTTGGGTCCATCGGTTGTCAATTTCATATGCTATTTCTTTTCTTATAGGAAATTTTGAACCAACGATCTAAAACACGTCTATAAAGATTGTAAGAAAAATCAGAATTCATCAAAAGATACTAAGGTAATTAATTTTTATAAACTAATCACATTTACATAAATTTGTAATGTTAGCCACTGAAGCTCCAGCATTTTCTTGATTGTTATGCAATCCATAGTTGTATAATGATCAGGTTTATATCCTTTATCCGATAATATTTTAATTTTGATCAGTTATATTCTAGTGCATATGGCTAAATGAGTGGATATTTTGATTTTCACAGACTTGCACATTATATTTCAACATTTCTGAACATCTCATTTCACATAGTAGAGCAAGTGAGGAACTCGAATGCAAGTTTGTTAATGTTTATCTTTCCATTGAATTCAATATACAAAATTTGATCAATACATTTAGGATTTATTGCTTATTCATGTAACGTAATTACACATTCCTTTAACCAATATATGCATCTGTTTAATCCTATAACTAATTAAAAGTTCATTGATTTCCTGATAAGTTGAAAATATGGTCACAAGAACTAGCATGCTATTAAAATCCACCTAGGTTGGTCGTGGGACTGGTTTTGTGGGGCACTTGGACAAATATAGAATACCTGGAGATGAGTAGAATACAAAAATCAGCATAAGTAATAAGTGAAGCCATTTATTCAACAAAATGAAAAGAGTAGGTGCGATAAGGCCTAACCAGTATGCACAAGTATCTACATAGATTGTGGTATATGTGATGATATTGTTATATTGTGGTTGTAGGTTAATATCCCTTATGATAAGATCAGCCTTCTCAATGTATAAGATACTTTTCACCTCTCGCTTGACTCAAAAATGGTCAGAGGTACTCTTTGTTACGGTATTGCTAGTGGTCCTGATACTTTCTTATCTCGCCGTTGGTTGATATTACAAGTCTTAAGATATATATGACTCTTTTTTGTTTATTGAATGGACTGTCACATTTGTCAGCTTGTCATATGGGGCCTGAGTCGTGTTTTAGCAAATTGCTTAATATGAGACTGCAGATCTACACTAGTCCTTTTGCTCTTTCAAAAGCGGCTTTTCAGCCTTGCTATTTTGTTACCATTTTCTTTTGTGGGAGTAAGAGGTGACTCGATCGGTTTGTTCTCTGTAAAATTTTAATACTATTAGGCTGCACAAGAATGAAATCTTATTACATATATATAGCGAAAATAGTAACTGAGACAAGTCATATGTGCTTAGGGCTTTGCAAAAAAAAAAAAGTCATGGGCTTAGGCCTTAGGGACATATTGCCTACCACATAAAAGCTACAAAAGTATTCATTATCAGGTTTAAGATACAAAAGTCTCGGGTTGGTACAGCTGTGAACAAGCGAACATTGTCATGTTAGGAGACGACGTGTTTCATGATTGATGTTTCTCACTATTCCCAAATTGGCCTTTTGCTTGATACATGATCATTTAGAAGCACATAAATTTAGTTGCATTATCCTTTTAGTTATCAATAATCAATATGTTCCAATAGAAAAACACGTTGAAAGAGGTTAGTTGACAACTTGGCAGATAATACTCAATAATTAAAATTAATTTTACAGGTATATTCATATCTCGCTGTAAAACATCTTATATGGCACGGGGATTTCAGCAGTGGATCAATCTCGGACGCATAGGAAAGTACAATTCTGAAAGATAATAAGGGCTAGTGTATGAAGAAGACTTGTGACATGGATGATATACCAGTTTACATTTCAAAATATGCTAATTTCGATCCCATGTAATCTATATCCCTGCATCATGCAATTGATGTATATCATTTAGTAATTCTTTATAAACTCTTCTTTTTCGTCTTTTTATAGCAGCTTTTATGAAGACATAGGCGTTTGACCATGGCTGTTATTGCTAATTGCTGATTAGGATGTAGGTAATTGTCACATATGATTTGGGCTGGTAGGCATATTTGAGTTATGTGTATCCATAATTTATACATAAAAATATCATGTTTTAACTAGAGGTGCAAAATGGGTGGTTTAAATGGGTTTAATATGCGTTAAAATACACTCTGGGTGACTTCTGATTTGTTTGACCCATTTGATCGTAGATAAAACATAACCCAAATCTACCCATTTATAAGTATATAATGGCCTATATTCTCATTGTGTCTAGCATAAAATGGCTGAAAAAGGATGAATCTTAAACTGCTATAGTTAGCGAATAAAACTTAATATATGTACTTGTATAAGTATTGCTTATGGACCCTCGCTGTAGTCATTTCAGTGCATAGTATGAACACAGAAAACATGCCATTAATTCTTCATGTCTTTCAGTCATCTAATGATTTACTTAAAAAAAATTAAGCATAAAGCTATTCAAGATTTTTATGCAGCTCAACAACTTTGTTGACATGGCAACGTAAAAAAAGCCCACCGGTCTCTGTTTCGTGCTTGAGTTCTCTTTCGTTAATGAGGTATGCATGCATATATTGAATCTAAATTGTGACTTTTTGTATGTTATGCCAGGTCGGTGCATGGGACAATATAAGGTGGATTTTTCAGGAAGCACATATGGAGGACCACAGCTTCTAACTTCTTCTATAATAATGCTTGGACACTGTTTTAAGCTTCCCGCCAAAAGCTAAGGTCTATTATTGATGATAATTGGGTTAAGATGGTTAAAACGGAGAGAAACAGAATTGTTTTTTTTCTGTGTTGTCTTGATATAATTAAATGCATATCTCATTTTCAAAGAGGTTTGAGTGCAAACTTAAACTTGTGGAGCATTAGTATTCAAAAGCATGGCCGGATTTGAGCATGTGCGGAGTGATCAACCGCACAGGGCCCCCAAATTTTGAGGGGCCTCAAAATTTTGAACGGTAATGGTGGGTTTTTTCATGTTAATCTGATGAAAATGTTCTTGATCTAAAGTAAGATTGAGTGATCTTTTTTACCTAAACTAAGTTAAACATAGAGTGGTACATCGATTTTAGTCTATAAGTTCCTCCAATTTTTTCGTCACTGAGGGATATTTTAGATAGAATACTAATAGTTTGGCAAGTTAAAAGTTGATTTTTTGTTGGTAAGGATGGGATATGGATAATTTTTTTCTCACATAGCCTCATTTGCCTCATCCTATTGAAGGAGTGGGGTCTGGAACCGAGAAGATTTTTGTCTATGACAATGAGTAGGACTAATTATAAAGTCAGCACAAACATGTAGAAAAAATAATTACAGTAGCATTAATGTAGATACATGCATCTTTTTCTATGGTAGATATTTTGTGCCACTTGATCCATATATCAAGGAGCACAAGTATTGGTGCAAGGCATAAGATTAGACCACAAAGCNGTTGTGTCTAGCATAAAATGGCTGAAAAAGGATGAATCTTAAACTGCTATAGTTAGCGAATAAAACTTAATATATGTACTTGTATAAGTATTGCTTATGGACCCTCGCTGTAGTCATTTCAATGCATAGTATGAACGCAGAAAACATGTCATTAATTCTTCATGTCTTTCGGTCATCTAATGATTTACTTACAAAAATTTAATCATATAGCTAATTCAAGATTTTTATGCAGCTCAACAACTTTGTTGACATGGCAACAAAAAAAAAAGCCCACCGGTCTCTGTTTCGTGCTTGAGTTCTCTTTCGTTACTGAGGTATGCATGCATGTATTGAATCTAAATTGTGACTTTTTGTACGCTATGCCAGGTCGGTGCATGGGACAATATAAGGTTGGATTTTTCAGGAAGCACATATGGAGGACCACAGCTTCTAACTTCTTCTATAATAATGCTTGGACACTGTTTTAAGCTTCCCGCCAAAAGTTAAGGTCTATTATTGAATTATTGGGTTAAGATGGTTAAAACGGAGAGAAACAGAATTGTTTTTCTTCTGTGTTGTCTTGATATAATTAAATGCATATCTCATTTTTGAAGATGTTTGAGTGCAAACTTAAACTTGTGGAGCATTAGTATTCAAAAGGAGTGCGACATCGATTTTAGTCTATAAAGTTCCTCCAATTTTTTCATCACTGAGGGATATTTTAGATAGAATACTAATAGTTTGGCAAGTTAAAAGTTGATTTTTTGTTGGTAAGGATGGGATATGGATAATTTTGTTCTCACATAGCCTCATTTGCCTCATCCTATTGAAGGAGTGGGGTCTGGAACCGAGAAGATTTTTGTCTATGTAGGACTAATTATAAAGTCAACACAAACATGTAGAAAAAATAATTACAGTAGCATTAATGTAGATACATGCATCTTTTTCTATGGTAGATATTTTGTGCCACTTGATCCATATATCAAGGAGCACAAGCATTGGTGCAAGGCATAAGATTAGACCACAATGCAAGGCCAAGGATTCAGTTTACTAATACAACCTCTTGACCGTCGCATAGCCAAAGAAGTGAAAGATGTTGAGCTCAACACGAATACTTGTTCTCTTTTGCTACTCTTGCTCTTACTAATCAATATTACATCCACCACA
>LBNU01001279.1:105544-185168 GCA_014162995.1 Artemisia annua
TCACTGAGGGATATTTTAGATAGAATACTAATAGTTTGGCAAGTTAAAAGTTGATTTTTTGTTGGTAAGGATGGGATATGGATAATTTTTTTCTCACATAGCCTCATTTGCCTCATCCTATTGAAGGAGTGGGGTCTGGAACCGAGAAGATTTTTGTCTATGACAATGAGTAGGACTAATTATAAAGTCAGCACAAACATGTAGAAAAAATAATTACAGTAGCATTAATGTAGATACATGCATCTTTTTCTATGGTAGATATTTTGTGCCACTTGATCCATATATCAAGGAGCACAAGCATTGGTGCAAGGCATAAGATTAGACCACAATGCAAGGCCAAGGATTCAGTTTACTAATACAACCTCTTGACCGTCGCATAGCCAAAGAAGTGAAAGATGTTGAGCTCAACACGAATACTTGTTCTCTTTTGCTACTCTTGCTCTTACTAATCAATATTACATCCACCACAGCACAATCTGTTTGATACATAACGCTATATATGGCGGTTTTTTTTGTGGGACAAAGGTTGTTGAGGACTCGTCTATTGGTGTAACAGTAGAGAATTTCCTTGGGACCCGTCGCTCACGTGGTTTTGGGCTGCCAAATGGGAATCCTACGTGTCAGAAATAGTCATTTACAAATCTCTTCTAACCCCTTCTCTACCAATTATAATCTATCTTTCACATGGGATTCCTTGGCCCACTGCACATCAGCATCTCTCCTTTCTAGTGTCTATATAATTTGATCTCCTCTTCTTTCGCGTCATTATTACTTTTACACCTCTGATCTGATTCCAATATAAATCACACAAACTTGTATACATACCCTAAGTTTCATTATTACTTTTTGCTAGTGAAAGATTAGAGACATAGTGCAGATGGGTGACACTTCAGCTTCATACATACACTTGGTAGTAAGCATATATATGACCATATAGTTTTGATTGTTTAAAAATTTGTGTTTCATATGAGACTCTAGCTGATCATGAGTCATGCCATATTATTTAACTTGTTGTAGGTGCAACATCTTATAGAAAAGTGTCTGATCTTTCGCATGAGCAAAGACGAGTGCATGGAAGCCCTTTCTAAGCATGCAAATATCAAACCGGTCATCACCTCTACTGGTTAGTTACCCATCATGTCTCTCCTTAACAATATGAATCATGCATGCACACACACGAGATCATTTTACCGAATGACATGTTTGTTTGCCGGTTGCAACAACTATACAATAATGAATGCTTATTTGTACTAAACATTAGAGGTTTGTTTTTTATGCAGTGTGGAACGAGTTAGAGAAAGAGAACAAGGAGTTTTTTGAGTCTTACTTGCAGTCTATGTCTCAGCCCCCTACAGATGCAGATCAGATGTCGGAAGCAGAGACGAGCCAGCTGATTCAGAAGATGATATCTGACCGTCAAGCAAACGGTTCAGATAATGATCACAAGTAACACAAGAATATTCTTATATTATAGACAGTAGAGTGGCAATTTCGACCCATTTACTTATGAGTAGGCCGATTTAGGTTATGGTTGAATGACACGCAAAATGTATTTGAGTGCTTTTAGCCTCATAATTCGCTGTAAGTAATTAAGTTATGAAGTTTGGTTATTAACGTAATAACAATATTATTATTATTATTATTATTATTATTATTATTATTATTATTACTGTATTATTTTTTATATATTTTTGACTAATTAACTATCTATAAAAGAAATGAACANTCACTTATTGCTAGTGAAAGATTAGAGACATAGTTAGTGCAGATGGGTGACACTTCAGCTTCATACATACACTTGGTAGTAAGCATATATATATCACCATATAGTTTTGATTGTTTAAAAATTTGTGTTTCATATGAGACTCTAGCTGATCATGAGTTATGCCATATTATTTAACTTGTTGTAGGTGCAACATCTTATAGAAAAGTGTCTGATCTTTCGCATGAGCAAAGACGAGTGCATGGAAGCCCTTTCTAAGCATGCAAATATCAAACCGGTCATCACCTCTACTGGTTGGTTACCCATCATGTCTCTCCTTAACAATATGAATCATGCATGCACACACACGAGATTCACTTTACCGCATGACATGTTTGTTTGCCGGTTGCACTTGCAACAACTATATAATAATGAATGCTTATTTGTACTAAACATTAGAGGTTTGTTTTTTATGCAGTGTGGAACGAGTTAGAGAAAGAGAACAAGGAGTTTTTTGAGTCTTACTTGCAGTCTATGTCTCAACCCCCTATAGGCCCAGATCAGATGTCGGAAGCAGAGACGAGCCAACTGATTCAGAAGATGATATCTGACCGTCAAGCAAATGGTTCAGATAATGATGACAAGTAACACAATAATATTCTTATAGTATAGACAGTAGAATGGCAATTTCGACCCATTTACTTATGAGTAGGCCGATTTAGGTTGTGGTTGAAAGACACGCAAAATGTATTTGAGTGCTTTTAGCCTCATAATTCGCTGTTAAATTATGAAGTTTGATTATTAACGTAATAACATCTTATTTATATTTATATATATTTGACTAATTAACTATCTATAAAAGAAATGAACAAAAAAATGTTTGTGAGTCAATCCGACCCATACTAAAATTTCAACCCGAACATGTTTTGACCCGTAACCAACCTGCGCGCATTTTGCACTGGACCAAAGCCCCTACCACTTTTACATGGAAAGAAAAGAGGTACCAACTAAGTAAAATAAAATGACCTTTTCGGCGCTAGACGGGTGGAATCACAAGGGGAAGGGGTTGCACATGGAATCTCAGTGAATCAATTGTGGTTGGGAAAGAAGTCACAATCTAATGCTGTTTAAAGTAAGTAGATGATTTGATTTGATTTGTTTTCTTGTAAATGTAGAAACAAATGAAGCTAAAATTGTTGTCAGCTGTCCATTTCATATGCTCTTTTTTTCTAATAGGAAATCTGAAGCAACGGTCTAAAATACTTGTGGCACTGCATTTCTAGAAAGCCTTATCAAATCCCATTTTCCTGGTACGCGAAATTAGTAACACGTGTTCCTTGTATTTTTGTAGTACTTACTGTTGTCATATTTGACGTATCGGGCATGTATAGTGAGGAACCAAATACGTGCAAGAAGTAGACACGTTCAGGACGACGGGCCTAAATCAACAATCTATATTGGTTAAATTTTCTCGATTAAGGCCAACGATTGGTCATTTCAATAAATTTGTAATTAGCTTACAAGTGTAAATACCATCATTCTTCGTTTGTACTTTAGAAAAGGTTTGAACCTCGAATCAACTATTATAATTGAATTTTAGTGAACGCCATATGCTACAAAAAGTAACCGCATTATTGAATGAAATTTTTGTGATTCAATTGATTTCTCGCGCAACACTTCCTCACGCGTAAGAAGGGAAAACTCACGCGCCACACCATTACACACCCCCTCACCTCACACGCGACTATGACCCTTTTCCCTTGTTCGGTCACTGTAATGATTGAACCAAATAGAAGTTAAGTGTTTGTGTTTGTCTGTACAACAACAACAATACCCAATCCGGCTGGAGCGAGGTATGTAGAGGTGAGATGTAGACAGTCACACACCTACTCGAGGTTAAAGGGAGTACTTCCAGAAAGACCTCCAACAAGTATGTGTGCAAGCAAATAGACTGAAATGTGACTAATTGTCACGGGGCGGTGAGTGATAAGTAAGTGAGTGGGAAATGTAAGAGTGAGAGACTACGAATATGTTTTGTACTATTATTTTATGATGCCTCCGTACAAAATATATACAAGATATGTATAATAACTATTCATGATCTATTTAGGGTAAATTGCTAATCATCTTTAATGTATACCTAAGCGCCTTCTCATCAAGCTTATCCTTTAGCAACGACTTGTAATATACGGCTAACAGGAAAGAGGTTCATTTGTCGATGATGTAGGATAATTTGATAAACGAGTGCACCCGACGTTATACTTCCTTGACATGATCAAGCATGAGAAAAAACCCATTGCGTCTAGATTAGTACCCAAAAAAAAAAAAAAAAAAATTCTCAATCACTTACACGTGATCTTTCAAACTTTGTAGTAGTATAACTTCTTTTTCTCCATAAAATGAATTTTCAATAACCTTACAAAATATCCATAGAATCTGTAGCAACATGTAAATGTGGTATTGTCATAACAATGTTTCAGTAACCTTGAATATGTCTAGTTAGGACTTAAGGAGTCATCTAATAAACTATGTACATGTTGACTTTTCGTAGTTTCATGTTGAATTGTTGACTGTCAAAACATGTTTGACCGACCACTAGTATAAGAAAAACCTTTGGATTGCGTATTTGCATTTAAGTGACGACTTCTAATTTGTATAGTCAATTAACAATTTAATTTTATTATTTCACGATAACATATTAAATCATTAAAAACCAATCAAATCACTTTCAAAGAAATATGTTTGGGTTACGTTCTTACTTTCTTCTCAATTTAAATAATAATACTAAACTTGTTCACATATAATATTGATCGTCATGCAGGAGAATCATTCGGTTATTATATAGTTTATCAACCTAACTACTCCATGAAAATAAAATACTCCTATATATTTAGCTGGCAAAACACTCGTTCACATCATATGTTTAATTGATCGAATGATCATTAAAAATTGTTTGATACACGCATAATGAGTATAGATCAACTAAGTAACATTATTATTTACTAAAAGCTTTCAGAAACCTTATTTGTATTGCAGCAAAATTTGATAATGGCTTTTTTGTTTACACACGCAATAAAAGTTGAGTTGGCAAAACTAAAAGCTTTCAACAGTAGTCTTAGAGGTCACGGTACGTGGCGTCATAGCCGAAGTTTTCTACTTATGGCGCGAGCTAACCGGTTAACCCGGTTTTAAAAACCCGGGTTTTTTTACCCGTTTTTTGTGGCCGGACACCGGTCCGACCGGTTAAACCGGCCGGGTCGACCCGGGTTTGAAAATTATCGGCTATAACACTACTTTATAACCCCAGAGGCCCAAGCCTCACCTTGTGCTCTTAGAACCTTTTGCAAAACTTTTTAAAAGCAATGTTAACTTATGAAAGACAATATTTTAAACCTATAAACGTTGACATTTAAAGTATACGTATACTCAAATTTGAATAGTATCAATATTATATCTTTTTAGATAAGCTTAAATATTATTATAGATGTTTCAAAATTTTAAGAAACAAATAAAATAAAATGGACGGTATCAAATAGGCTATAGTTCCGCTCCTAAAATTGTCCATATTTTCGAATATGATTCGTACAATATTTTGTTTGATACACCTGGTGGACACAACATGACAAGACGGGAAATAAAAGGTACGAGTTTCGTGCGTAGTTTGAAGCATGCCAATTAGACGTTGATACTTGTGATTAAAATGTATGCTTGAATATATGCTTAACAACTCGTGTTAAAATCAAAACTAGAGATTATATGTAATAAAATGTGTGTGAAAATTAGTTATATATTTTAGGTTTCTTTACCTATTTACATAAATTGTTTCCTTTTCATAAGAAATGATAACAATAAAATGATGTTAATACCGATGTTATTATTGTTGAAAAAAATGATAACATTCAGTTATGAAAGTAGACAGCTATGTTCATCGCTAGTGCACTAATTGTAGTTGATCATCTAGCAAAGATATACACATTTTATGAAAGCTAATCATAGTGTTAACAACAACAACAACATACCCAATTTCTCCGTAGCGGGTATGAGGGAGGTGAAATATAGATCGATCATATCTTTACCTAAGGTATACCCGAGAGTAAGGAAAATGCTTTTAGAAAGACCTCTCGACAGTGTTTAACATAACATAAATGACAATACAACTTGGTTAGACTAAGCCTTTAAGGTCTTGTATACACATTCTCAAAATCAAAGGGGACCAAACTGAAAAAACCAAAAACAAAAAACACAAGATCTACTATGTAAAAAGACATAAATTATGGCGCGAAGTCGTTGACCAAGAACCGTATCAATGTTGGTAAGCGCGTACTGTCATGCACAGTTTATATACTCCGTAGTAAACTTTTACAAGAAACACTAATTTCACTCCCTAATACTTTAATAAACATTTCAATTATTATTTCATTTGTTTATTCTTTTGTCACTTATACATTCATATATTCCATCTTCTTAGCAGATTCCCATAATTGTCTCCATTGAATTCTCATATTAAATTTCTTACATATTCTGGGAACTTCATTTCATTTTTAATGGCTTATATGAATTTCAGTGATCATAGATCCAGATGTTAATTCCCCTTTATAAGGTAGTACTATTGTTTCTTTCATTTTTTAATTGTTAAAGTAAATAAAGTGTTTATAAATTATTGAATTTGTTAATGTTATGATGCTAATAATTAGTTTCTACCTAATAATTTTGAGCTTTTTGATAATTTTTGTTTATTGAGATGTTAGGTTTCTTACTTATGTTTTACTAGATGTTAACTTAGTATATGTGTAACTTGATGTTTGAATATTTATAGTTGTTGTTGTATTCAGTATTATTTTTCTTTGATAACATGAATTGTGTTTAATGTTATTATTTGATGCTAGGAGTAGTATGTTAATGGTCTTTTGTGTTTATGTTGTTTGAATAGATTTGAACTTGTAAAAAGTGATGGAAAACGACCAAAAGACATCGAGTGTCATGGCAAAATTGATGGGTCTTGATGAGACGCCACGCGGGCATCAGTCTGTTTCTGGAAACTATAAGGTTTTGTCTGATAACTATTTACAGAAATCTAGTTCTATAGGAAAGAGGGCAAGAAAAGACTCGTTAAACAATCATCTGGGATCCAAGAGACGCGTGAATCAGTGTTCAAATGACTTGAGTAAAGAGACTTTAGCGAAAGATTTTGAGCAGAAAAGTTTGCGTTTTGATGGAAAAACGGCTACAAAGATTGTTGTTTTGAGACCAAATTTAGCGAATGTGCGGCATGCTTCTGGACCTTCCTTTTTAAATGATTCACGGGCTGTTTATGCGTGGGAAGTCAAGAAACAACTATTGGAGAAACTCAAAATGACTAAAGTCTCTCAAGAACTTCGGTTAGATTTTGGAAGCTCGGATGGCATTAGAAGCAAAGAAGGTCTGAAATATGAATCTGCTACCAAATTACCTACCTTTAAACCATTGAATCTCGTTTCAAGTTCAAAAACAAAATCTGTGAAAACCACTAGAAGTGTTGTGAAGCCAAATCTTGGGATATCAGTTAATGATATAACTGTTAAAACCAAGACGAATCATTCGGTTCCAAATTCATCATCCTCGTTATCTATGAGTACTAATGCAGAACCAGAAACTGAATACATAGGAAACCAGTTAGCGAAAGAAGGATGTTCTTCCCATTTGTCAGATATATCATCTGAGCAGGTAATAGTTTCTAATTGTTAGTTTGGTATGTTTTTGTTCTTTGGTGTTTCGTGATTCATAATTATATTGTTTGTATTTACAGGATTCTCCAATTAGGTCCCTTGACGATGGTTCAGTATCTTCAAGCTGTGTACAAGTTGATGTACGACATTCTGATAGTAAGGTTGCAGCTTATCAGGGTAGTCCAAGTTCAGTGCTAGAAACCCCTTTCAGGGAAGATAATTCATCAAGCCCAGAGTATTGTGAGACTGCGAAAACTGATCTCCATGGTGAGTGTGTATGAAACAAATCCTCCTGTATAAATGGGACGATTTTGACATTTTTCTTATGAACGGGTCAATTTTGTGTTACGTTTTACATCTGCTTATTAATGCTATACTATAAAGTATAATCTGTGATTCTATACTTAGGCCTTAGTGTAGTATATTTTGTATGAGAAAGTATAAAATTGTGGGTCAACATAACCCACACTGACCAGTTTTGACCCCATTTAAAAAATACCCATTTTGATAAAAGTTTTAATCTTTGCATATTGTAACTTTGATTATTCGTAGTCTCATATATGGTCATACGTTATTTGGTAGGTCTATGGATGCAACTTCAGCTTCTTAAGTCCGAATCAGAAGAGATTGACTTTGACCCTGAAATGGTTACATCAAGTGACGATGAAATGTCTTACACTTGGCAAACCATAAAGTCAAGAATACCCTTTGGAGGCAAAGAAAGTCGTGATTTTTCGTACTTGGTAGACGTACTAGATGAATCAGGGTTCCAAGATGGCGCTGTAGAGATACGTTTTGATAGCTGGCATTCTTCAGAATGTATGGCTGGCCCCTCGGTTTTTGAAACACTAGAGAAGAAATACGGGAAACAAGAGTTATGGCATAAGGCGGAAAGGAAGCTCCTTTTTGATCGTATAAATAGTGGGATGATGGAAATAGTTAGACCACGATTAGACCTTCGTGTTTGCTCGAAGCCTTTGAGAAGAAAGATGATGAATATTTTGAGGAGAGATGTTATTGAGGATGAACTGTCGGTATTGTTGCTTAGTCAAGAAAATGGAGTTAATGATGGGTTGTCTGAGAAGGCTGTTGGAAGAGAAACATGGTTTGATCCAGTGGACGAAGTGGATTCACTAGTGAGAGAGATTGAAATCTTTTTGTTTGATGAGCTGGTAGCAGAGTTAGTCTCCGCATTTTAGAGGTGACAGAATAGGCGTAATGGGTCAAATGGGTACTGTATTCGTTTCAGTCCTAGCGAGCCGCGTCATTTCATTCCTACTGATTTATGAGTTTTTACCCTTTAGCATTTGAAAACAACCCGTTTGGCCCAGTCAACCCATTTGGCCCGTTGCCTTTTTAGGCAGATGGGCCAAAACTGCAACTTCTACCGACTCTTTTTTTGCTATTTATTTTTTATTTTTTTGATTGTTACAGATATATATATATATATANATATAACTTGGTTAGACTAGGTGCTGTTTGAATTCGACTTAATTGACTTAATATGAAAAAAGCTGAATTTATTAAGTTATATGAAAACTGTTTGTTTGTAACTTAATAGAGAAAGATGACTGAAAATATTAAGTTATAAAACTGAGGGTGTCTGTATTAAGTCATCTCTTAATTAAACATGACTTAACATAAAATTTCAACAAACAAGCCCTAAGCCTTTAAAGTCTTGTACACACATTCTCAAAATCAAAGGGGACCAAACTGAAAAAACCAAAAACAAAAAACACAAGATCTACTATGTAAAAAGACATAAATTATGGCGCGAAGTCGTTGACCAATAACCGTATCAATGTTGGTAAGCGCGTACTGTCATGCACAGTTTATATACTCCGTAGTAAACTTTTACAAGAAACACTAATTTCACTCCCTAATACTTTAATAAACATTTCAATTATTATTTCATTTGTTTATTCTTTTGTCACTTATACATTCATATATTCCATCTTCTTAGCAGATTCCCATAATTGTCTCCATTGAATTCTCATATTAAATTTCTTACATATTCTGGGAACTTCATTTCATTTTTAATGGCTTATATGAATTTCAGTAGTCACAGATCCAGATGTTAATTCCCCTTTATAAGGTAGTACTATTGTTTCTTTCATTTTTTAATTGTTAAAGTAAATAAAGTGTTTATAAATTATTGAATTTGTTAATGTTATGATGCTAATAATTAGTTTCTACCTAATAATTTTGAGCTTTTTGATAATTTTTGTTTATTGAGATGTTAGGTTTCTTAATTATGTTTTACTAGATGTTAACTTAGTATATGTGTAACTTGATGTTTGAATATTTATAGTTGTTGTTGTATTCAGTATTATTTTTCTTTGATAACATGAATTGTGTTTAATGTTATTATTTGATGCTAGGAGTATTATGTTAATGGTCTTTTGTGTTTATGTTGTTTGAATAGATTTGAACTTGTAAAAAGTGATGGAAAACGACCAAAAGACATTGAGTGTCATGGCAAAATTGATGGGTCTTGATGAGACACCATGCAGGCATCAGTCTGTTTCTGGAAACTATAAGGTGTTGTCTGATAACTATTTACAGAAATCTAGTTCTATAGGAAAGAGGGCAAGAAAAGACTCGTTAAACAATCATCTGGGATCCAAGAGACGCGTGAATCGGTGTACAAATGACTTGAGTAAAGAGACTTTAGCGAAAGATTTTGAGCAGAAAAGTTTGCGTTTTGATGGGAAAACGGCTACAAAGATTGTTGTTTTGAGACCAAATTTAGTGAATGTGCGACATGCTTCTGGACCTTACTTTTTAAATGATTCACGGGCTGTTTATGCGTGGGAAGTCAAGAAACAACTATTGGAGAAACTCAAAATGACTAAAGTCTCTCAAGAACTTCGATTGGATTTTGGATGCTCGAATGGTATTAGAAGCAAAGAAGGTCTGAAATATGAATCTGTTACCAAATTACCAACCTTTAAACCATTGAATCTCGTTTCAAGTTCAAAAACAAAATCTGTGAAAACCACTAGAAGTGTTGTGAAGCCAAATCTTGGGATATCAGTTAATGATATAACTGTTAAAACCAAGACGAATCATTCGGTTCCAAATTCATCATCCTCGTTATCTATGAGTACTAATGCAGAACCAGAAACTGAATACATAGGAAACCAGTTAGCGAAAGAAGAATGCTCTTCCCATTTGTCTGATATATCATCTGAGCAGGTAATATTCTTTCTTAAACATTAGTTTGGTATGTTTTTGTTCTTTAGTGTTTCGTGATTCATATCTATATTCTTTATATTTACAGGATTCGCCAATTAGGTCCCTTGAAGATGGTTCGGTATCTTCAAACTGTGTACAAGTTGATGAAGGACATTCTGATAGTAAGGTTAGAGCATATCAGCGTAGTCCCAGTTCAGTACTAGAAACCCCATTCAGGGAAGATAATTCATCAAGCCCTGAGTATTGTGAGACTGCGAAAACTGATCTCCATGGTGAGTGTATATGAAACTAATCCTCTTGCATAGATGTGACGATTTTGACATTTTTTCTTATGAATGGGTTAATTTTGTGTTGCGTTTTATGTCTGCTTATATTAATGCTATACTATAATCTGTGATTCTATACTTGGGCCTTAGTGTATTACTGTACATCTTTTATGAGAAAGTATAAAAATGTAGGTCAACATAACCCAAACTGACCAGTTTTGACCCGCTTTAAAAAATACCCATTTTGATAAAAGTTTATATCTTTGCATATTGTAACTTTGATTATTTGTAGTCTCATATATGGTCCTACGTTACTTGATAGGTCTATGGATGCAACTTCAGCTTCTCAAGTCCGAATCAGAAGAGAATGACTTTGACCCTGAAATGGTTACATCAAGTGACGATGAAATGTCATACACTAGTCAAACCATACAGTCAACGACAGCCTTTGGAGGCAAAGAAAGTCGTGATTTTTCATACTTGGTAGACGTACTAGACGAATCAGGGTTCCAAGATGGTGATGTCGAGATACGTTTTGATAGCTGGCATTCTTCAGAATGTATGGCCGGCCCCTCGGTTTTTGAAACACTAGAGAAGAAATACGGGAAACAAGAGTTATGGCATAAGGCGGAAAGGAAGCTCCTTTTTGATCGTATAAATAATGGGATGATGGAAATAGTTAGACCACGATTAGACCTTCAGGTTTGCTCTAAACCTTTGAAAAGAAAGATGATGAATATTTTGAGGAGAAATGTTATTGAGGATGAACTGTCGGTATTGTTGCTTAGTCAAGAAAACGGAGTTAATGATGGGGTGTCTGAGAAGGCTGTTGGAAGAGAAACATGGTTTGATCCGGTGGACGAAGTAGATTTGCTAGTGAGAGAGATTGAAATATTTTTGTTTGATGAGCTGGTAGCTGAGTTGGTCTCCGCATTTTAGAGGTGACAGAATAGGCGTAATGGGTCAAATGGGTTCAGGTCAAAATGGGTACTGTATTTGTTTCAGTCCTGGTGAGCCGCGTCATTTCATTCCTACCGATTTATGAGTTTTTACTCTCTAGCATTTGAAAACAACCCGTTTGGCCCAGTCAACCCATTTGACCCGTTGCCTTTTTAGGCAGGTGGGTCAAAACTGCAACTTCTACCGACTCTTTTTTTGCTATTTATTTTTTATTTTTTTGATTGTTACAGATATATATATATATATATATATATATAGTGAGTGTATGAAGCAAAATGATTGGATTTTCAAATAGTTTGCGTGTGTAAAGCGACAGTAATATAATACTGCAAATTATTCCAAGCATTTGATGACAGTCTGTTTTTCCCGTCAATCCCTTTGACCCGTTTTCAGTTTTAAGCAAATTGGTCACATCTGCAACATTTTCTGCATTTGTTTCGTTAAATAAATATGTATAGAATGAGAACACGGCGAATGTAGTTGCATATAACTTACGTGTACAAAGAGACAGAATTAATGTTATAAATCATTTCGAGGTAGTAGGTACAACTTTCGAAGCCAAATATACTCAAATTCAAGCAATCATCAGAAAACACAAATCAATGTAAGTAAACACAAAGAACATCTTATGGTGTAGTAAGATAGACATTAACATGAACGATAGTCTCAACACCATCAGTGGTGTGCTCATCCACCTGAGGCAGACTTTCAATAGTAGCATACCCTTTAGCTTCTTCATACTTCCCGGTCCCACCAATAACCGCAATATGCGAGACTTCTGAAGCCGTCCTGTGGACCCCAAAGAAGCTAATTGTGTCATCAACCTCGTGATCACTTCCATGGAACAATGTTGTTAGTGCAAACGTGTGGCTGCTTCCATCTAGGGAACTTGCGAGGTAAAACCCTTGTCCTCTGCCGATCACACCAGTCCCAAGCTCGTGTCCTTCGGTCAACTCATTGTCAATGACCGTGATTGACCCGAACATGAGCTGTTGGAGAGTTATACCAGCTGGAAGTTGACCAGCAGCGACAAATGGTAAGTTGTTTCCTCCATTGACAACTTGGTTGTTCCCGGTGTTTTGAAGGACAGTGTTGGAATTTGGGTTGTTTGGGTTATTTCCATTGAAACCGGCTAAGAATGGGAGATTGTTGTTGTTGACTATACCATTAATGTTGTTTAGTGGGATCCCACCAGTAACGGGGAAAACTTGACTGTTTGGTCTAGAGAATGGAACTGCATTGGCGTCTGAGGTGGCAATAATACCCGTGACCACTCTACTTGCAGCATGAGACCCTCCTAAAACATCATGCATAAAGAAGCTCAAAGTTGGATGTTCTGCACCGGTTGCAACAACGGGTGCAGGAGTTGCCACTGGTTTCACCGGTGCCACAACAGGACTAGATATAGCTGGTAAAGGGACAGAAGGACTAACAACTGGTGCAGGTGCTACGGTCGTTGGGATATCGTCTGCTGGTATGTCAGGGATGGAGTCGTCTTGAGGGGCGACGTCAGGGTTGTTTATTGGACCAACTGTGTCATCTTGGCTAGTCGGAAGTGGGGTTGTATCAAAGAGAATTCGGGTTCCATTTGCACAACCAAGAGAGATAGCTAGCAGAAAGACGCAAAGTATATACATGTTAAGTTTCACCATTTGGACTGTTCGAAATGACTAATGTTTATGTTTGTGTTTGGTGTGACATGGGTATGTACATTTATATATGATGAAAAGTGGAGCTGATAAAATGAGTTGGACTATGGAGTTGTTGTCTAAAGTGGTTTGGTTTATAAGCATATTTGGTCTACTTCAATCACCAAGCTACTTTGTTGTTTTTTATTATCTAAAGTAAAGGCAAAGTAGTTGAATTAGTTATTGTTATATGCGTTTGAACTCATAATCCCAGGTTGGAGGTTAGAGTTGGTGTTAAAAGTGCCCAACTGACATGACAAGCAATTTATGGCTAAACCTCATAAATTTAACCCGCCAACCTAGCAAACCGTTCCTTATATTTGTCTTTTGTTTTTCGATTGAATGTTGTAAATATAGGATACCTGTCTAATGCGACTACATAATCATATTACTTAAGAGCATATGCAACCACCAATGCTTCTACGTAGCTTTTTCTACTCAGCAATATCCAATCCTACCAGTTTTAGTTCATCATTATCACTAACCACTTTCTCTACTGAAATATACCTCTCACACATTGACACGCATATTTTTAAAATACAATAAAGAAGCTCGGCATCACAATCGCCGTGTCCACATGCAATGGTGACCACGATGCGAAACCTGCCCCGACCTCCCATCTGATGTGAAAAGCTCTGCGAAAAGAGCTAAGGCCACAATGAAAGGAAAAATATGTTCATCATCTTCTTCTTCTGTCTTTGTTGTTGATGCTTGCATACAGATTTCCGAATAAAGTACAATGCAATTAGGGTCATGCTGAAGCTTACACTAATGAATAAATACCTGATCCAGCAAAGGTTGTGGTGTATGATCCACTTATGGTTGATTTTATGGGGGTCGAATAAGATCACTAAATAGGAGAGAATGGAAAAGGGTGCGAAAATTCCAAAACAGCCAATAGTTTTCAAGATAGTGTAATGAATACCCCTCATCCGCCTTTTCAAGTAGTAGTCTGTGCAACTCAAAATCACAGATGTGACATAATGTGGTAATGGCAATCACTAGAAACAAACCACTTTTACCTTTTGAAGCGGATCCCTTTCTGTTTTTAGGGAATACTTTGACATGAGCTAGTTGCAGCAGAGCCGTGCAAGCAATAGCTGTCAAACCCATAACTAAGTAGTAGCTAAAACTGAAACACAGCAGTTCAAATATCATTATCACGAAAACTTAATTAGCTCACTAGATGAATACAATATGGACGAAACACCAAAATCTAACTATCCAACTAATAACCAAAACCAGGACAAGCAAGCATCAGTGATCATCAGATGTTTTGTTTGAACGATATGTTTCTTCAAAGGTAAAATTTGAATAGCATCAGTGATCATCAGATGTTATGTTTGAGCAAGCCACGGGGACCATTTCTGCAATTTACTCTATAAATTTTAAGTTGAAACCATACTAAACAAATAAACCATGTGTAGGGTACCTAAAAATTGTTAGAACTCGAAAACCAGTCCCTTTGGCCTTCCTCCCTCCAACAACCTCCTCTGCAAGCAGGGGCGGAACCAGAAATTTTTTGTCGAGGAGGCACAATTTTATAAAAGTTAGAAACTACACTATAAATTGGCACACAAGGGGGGCAAATTACGAAAAAAGCCAAATATTTTTGAAAATTTACACTACATTTTTTTCGCTAGGGGGCACCTGCCCAGGGGCGGAGCTATTAAGGGACCGGGAAGGTACCGGCCCCCTAGGCCTAAGCCCGTTAGTGTATTCCGGAAAAAAAAATGTTTCGGCCCTCCCATTTAATGTTCTTCCGGAACAAAAATTGTTTCGGCCCTCCAAAAAAAAATTTTCCAGCTCCGCCACTGCACTGCACGTAGCCCTTGTCCCTTGTGCCCCCTTTATCTCCGCCCATGTCTGCAAGTACTCAAACCGAACACACAACACAGACATGTTCCCCCCATAAACAATGACAACAACAGCAACAAAAACAGTTTACAAATCACTCTTCACACAAATCCTGGACCACACCCTCCACAAAAACATCCTAGGAGGCACATCCCTCCACGCCCACATAATAAAAACAGCCTCCACACAATGCCCCTTCATCTCCAACTCCTTAGTCAACTTCTACGCCAAATGCCATCTTTTACCCCAGTCCCACAACNTGGAATGTTCGAAAGGACTGATGTTTATGTTTGTGTTTATGTTTGATGTGACATTGGGACGTACATTTATATGTGATGAAAGTGGAGCTGATAATGAGTTGGACTATGGAGTTGTTGTCTTAAGTGGTTTGGTTTATAAGCATATTTGGTCTACTTCAATCACCACCAAGCTGCTTTCTGTTTTTTTTTTTTTAATTATTATCTAAATAAAAGGCGAAGTAGTTGAATTAGTTATTGTTATATGCGGTTGAACTCACAATCCCAGGTTGGAGGTTAGAGTTGGTGTCAAAAGTGCCCAGGTCATAACTCATAACATGTCAACACCACTAATCCTGTTCGCATGTTCGTGTTGAGTCGAACTGACATGACAAGCAATTTATGGCTAAACATCGTAAATTTAACCCGCCAACATAGCAAACCGTTCCTTATATTTGTCTTTTGCAATGCAGCTACAAAGGACTCACGCTTAGCACGGACGTAATAAGAAGTCTAGTCTAGAAGCATTCACCGCACGCTGCCAAAGCACGCGAGCAATGAACACACTAGACTGGGGGGACTTGATGACGTATAGTACGGATAGCAGGCCTACTGGGCCTAGACTGTACTATACAACAGGGCTCCAGCCCAACACACAAACCGGGCTCCGGCCTACAGCGAACCAGGCTCCGGCCCATAAACCCACTAAGCTGGGTCTAAACGCCTCAAGCCATGAGCAGGGCGCAAGGACACCCACGGATGAATAGAGCGGCACTCTTGGAGTACGCTCACGGACCAATACACGCCCGGAAAATAGTCCACGTCCACAAAACATTGGTTAAGCTCTGGACCCTTGCCTGACAAGGGACCCACGTCAGCCACTATGGCAACTATGCGAAATGACAGAAAACCCTGGCATTTCCATCACCTATAAAAGGCGACTTCAGTACACATTTCGAGGTATAACTTTCTCACTCATCCCAACAGTCAGATATTTCTCTGATAACATGGGTACTTACTCTCACGCCGGAGCTTAATCGTGGGGTCCGTCCTCACGGTAAGGCTAACGGTTTACCTTTATTTGTGTAGGGAATATCATTCTTTACTTGGATTAGTGCATAAACCTTGCAGCGGACGGCCCACCAAGGACGGCCCGCCCCGGACTAAGCCCATTCTAACCCAATCACACTTTTTGCACTAACAATATTAGCTTGGAGAGAAACGCAAACATAGTGGCTAGCAGCAGGCCATGTGGCAGCCTCTAATTGGACCGCACAATGGGATTCGAACCATAAACCTATAACATGATAATGTAATAGCATAATCGCTGCACCACTATTCACTTTTTGTTTGGTTATACATTCAAATCATTTAATCCATTCT
This sequence comes from Artemisia annua, assembly GCA_014162995.1. NCBI lineage: Eukaryota > Viridiplantae > Streptophyta > Magnoliopsida > Asterales > Asteraceae > Artemisia > Artemisia annua. The sequence continues at coordinate 122,540 of LBNU01001279.1, forward strand.
TTGCACTGGGCCGATCTCTTAACTAATATATTCAAATTGGGGTTCGTTTGATCTTTCACAATTTCGTCTTTTGCATCGATACTCCATATAAAATAGGCTACAATATAAAAATAAAATAACAAATTTACACAATATATGCAATAAAATTTAAATTTTGGCTATTTATTTAACCGTAAATAAGGATATTTTAACACTAAAAACATAAATAATTACGCGTTCATCACAGGGTAACAACACAACACCATAGTGAGTCATCAAACATACACTGTTACATGTTCAATTGGAAATTATCAATTACATAACTTATTGTTTTAACACAAAATCAACAGTGCATCAGATTTCTTAATAACCAATGAGTAATTAATATTTTATTTACTGAAGGTCTTACTTCGGCATTATTTGAAGACTTTTGCATCATTTTAAGTGTCTGGTCTTCTTTTGCTCAAACTGCGGGTGTTAATTGATGTATTATCTATATTGTTATTAGTTTTGTATAGACCATTACTTGTGTATTATTGATTTATTGTACGAACACATATTTTAAACCATTTCATGTAATTATATATTGTTGCTTGATTAATGAATGACATAAGAAAATACAAAATCCGATAGATATAACAAGTTTATATAAATACCAAAGGGCTTGTGTTTCAATAATACCTCATGGATGAGAATGTTTTCTAGCCAAATTATTGTGGGTTCAAATTCGGCTGAGTACATTGTGAGATTAATTTTGTTATAAGATAGTAATAAGTTGCCTTTAAATAAATAAATCCCTCCACCACCGAGACGCATACCACCACAGAAGTCCCACCCACCACGTCGTCTTTTGCTGCTATGAGTTATGCGAGGATGGAGAATCAGAGATCAAAGGAGGATATGGTTAATCAGCAAAAGAGAATTTTAAATCTCATGTTGGAATTGGCTCCTGGTTCTCTATATTGCAACAAGCGTCTTGCTCGTTCAATTTGGATGGGAGGGTCGCCTGGGTGGATATTGAAGGAGTTCCATTGAAAGTATGGACGAAAAATACTTTCACTAGAATCATCTCTAAATGGGGTGAGTTAGTTTATGAAGAAGAAAAGGAGGTGTCATGCTTACATAGGAAAAGAGTTTGTATCAAAACGACTTTGGAGGAGAATATATTTGAATCATTTAAAATTATTGTCCAAGGTAAAGTATATTGGGTTCGGGCTAAAGAAGTGAACGGTTGGAGTCCGAATTTCATAGAGAAAGACGACAATGACAATGATTCAATGGATGATAATTCAATTGGAGAAAATGACTCCGTGCATAAGAACACAAGGTCAGAAGAAGATAGTGATGTTCAAGAAATCCCAGAAACAATATTCGAACAGGAGCATGTTGAAAATCTGAAAACGAAGGCCAAAAACGATGAGATGAAAGGCGTACAATCTGAAGACCCGTTTAGTATTTATGAACTTTTGGAGAAGAAACAAAGGAATTGTAATGAAGGTGTTCAATCGGAAGATACATTGAAATATCCTCCAGGATTTACCCCTAGGGCAGATAGAGAGATCAACTCAAATGAATTGGATAAAGAAAACGGAGAGGAAAATAAAGATGTCCAAAGAAGTAACGAAGATGAGGCAGATTCAAGTGTTAGGAATGTTAGGAATTTACAATCAGGTTCCATGTTGAGGGAAGATGTGGAGACGTCCACATGTTCAGGGAAGTTTAAGAAAGTTGAAACTCCTAGATCCGGAGGCTCTATTCTTCAATTGATGGATGATTTAGTGAAGGTTGGACAAGCAATGGGTTACAAGATGGAAGGATGTATTAGAAATATAGAGGAGATCATTGAGACACGAGGAGAGGCAAAGGTTAATAGATGAATTTTATGTCCTTAAATGTTCAAGGTCTCGCCCAAAAGACCAAAAAAGATTGGGTTAAGGAGTTGTGTATTAAGAACAAGGTGAATTTTTTGTCTCTTCAGGAAACTAAAATGGAGAGTGTCGAAGTTTTTAATATCAAGCTGTGTTGGGGTAATTCTTTGTTTGAGTTTGTTTGCAGTCCTTCTGTTGGCAACTCAGGTGGGATTCTTTGTGTATGTGATTGAATTTCATTCACATGTAGCAAAAGAGAATTTTAAATCTCATGTTGGAATTGGCTCCTGGTTCTCTATATTGCAACAAGCGTCTTGCTCGTTCAATTTGGATGGGAGGGTCGCCTGCTTGGATATTGAAGGAGTTCCATTGAAAGTATGGAGGAAAAATACTTTCACTAGAATCATCTCTAAATGGGGTGAGTTAGTTTATGAAGAAGAAAAGGAGGTGTCATGCTTACATATGAAAAGAGTTTGTATCAAAACGAATTTGGAGGAGAATATATTTGAATCATTTAAAATTATTGTCCAAGGTAAAGTATATTGGGTTCGGGCTAAAGAAGTGAACTGTTGGAGTCCAAATTTCATAGAGAAAGACGACAATGACAATGATTCAATGGATGATAATTCAATTGGAGAAAATGACTCTGTGCATAAGAACACAAGGTCAGAAGAAGATAGTGATGTTCAAGAAATCCCAGAAACAATATTCGAACAGGAGCATGTTGAAAATCTGAAAATGAAGGCCAGAAATGATGAGATGAAAGGCGTACAATCTGAAGACCCATTTAGTATTTATGAACTTTTGGAGAAGAAACAAAAGGAATTGTAATGAAGGTGTTCAATCAGAAGATACATTGAAATATCCTCCAGGATTTACCCCTAGGGCGGATAGAGAGATCAACTCAAATGAATTGGATAAAGAAAACGGAGAGGAAAATAAAGATGTCCAAAGAAGTAACGAAGATGAGGCAGATTCAGGTGTTAGGAATGTTAGGAATTTACAATCAGGTTCCATGTTGAGGGAAGATGTGGAGACGTCCACATGTTCAGGGAAGTTTAAGAAAGTTGAAATTCCTAGATTCGGAGGTTCTATTCTTCAATTGATGGATGATTTAGTGAAGGTTGGACAAGCAATGGGTTACAAGATGGAAGGATGTATTAGAAATATAGAGGAGATCATTGAGACAAGAGGAGAGGCAGAGGTTAATAGATGAATTTTATGTCCTTAAATGTTCAAGGTCTCGCCCAAAAGACCAAAAAAGATTGGGTTAAGGAGTTGTGTATTAAGAATAAGGTGAAATTTTTTATCTCTTCAAGAAACTAAAATGGAGAGTGTCGAAGTTTTTAATATCAAGCTGTGTTGGGGTAATTCTTTGTTTGAGTTTGTTTGCGGTCCTTCTGTTGGCAACTCAGGTGGGATTCTTTGCGTATGGGATCCAACAATGTTTCGTAAATTAAACTCATCGATCTCTGATTACTTCATTGCAATTCAAGGAGTATGGATTCCTAATGGTAAAAGTCTTCTTATAATTTCGGTGTACGCCCCTCAAGAAAATTCGAAAAAAAGATGTTATGGGATTATTTGTACTATTTGTTTGGGAATTGGAATGGTGAAGTAATTGTTATGGGGGATTTCAATTAAGTTCGATCGTCTGAAGAAAGATTCGGGTCTATTTTCAATAAGCAAGGTGCCGAGGCTTTCAATTCTTTTATTGCTTTGGGAGGTTTGGTGGATGTTCCTTTAGGAGGCTGCTCGTTTACATGGGTTCATAAGTCGGCTTCAAAAATGAGCAAGCTTGATCGGTTTTTGATCTCAGAAGGTTTAATTGAAGCTTGCCCGAATATTTCTGCCATCACTTTGGATAGGTACTTGTCGGATCACAGGCCAATTTTATTACAGGAGGTTTGTGTTGATTATGGTCCCATTCCTTTTCGGTTCTATCATTATTGGTTCGAACTAGAAGGTTTTGATAAATTTGTAGAAGATGTTTGGAATGACAATAGCTGTTCAGACTCGAATGCCATATTACGTTTTATGAAGAAGTTGAAGCATCTAAAACTTAAGATTCGTAATTGGATTAAGGCCAAGAAAGAGAGTTTGAATAATCAGAAGGTACGTCTTAAAGATATTTTGTCTGATATTGATGTCGCTTTAGATAAAGGTGATATTAATTCCCATATTCTTAGCAAACGTATGAACGTCCTAAAAGATCTCCAAAATTTAGATTCATTAGAATCTTTGGAGGTGGCTCAAAAATCAAAGATCAAATGGTCGATTGAAGGAGATGAAAATTCTAAATATTTTCATGGTATTTTAAACAAAAAAAGGAGTCAGCTAACTGTTCGTGGTATCTTAGTTGATGGTGTATGGATTGACTCCCCGAGTGTGGTGAAGAATGAATTTTTTATGCATTTTAAGAACCGATTTGATCGTCCTGTGTCATCTCGTTTTATTTTAGAGAAGAACTTTCCTAACACTCTATCTCTGGATCAGAGGGATGATATGGAAAGAAACGTGTCAAAGGAAGAAATTAAAAGGGCTATTTGGAATTGTGGTTTAGATAAGTCCCCGGGTCCCGATGGCTTTACGTTTGGCTTTTACCGTCGATATTGGAATCTTATAGAAGATGATGTGAACTGAGGCTGTCTTTTATTTTTTCCACCATGGCACGATTCCTAGAGGGGGTAATTCATCTTTTATTGCTTTGATTCCGAAAATGAAAGAAGCTAAAATGGTTAAAGATTTTAGACCGATTAGTTTGATTGGAAGCTTGTATAAAATAATTGCTAAGATCCTGGCAAATCGTTTAGTTGGTGTGTTGGGGGACTTGGTGAACGAAGTGCAATCTGCTTTCGTTGCTAATAGGCAAATTCTTGATGGGCCGTTCATATTGAATGAGTTAATTCAATGGTGTAAGTCTAAAAAGAAGCAAACTTTAATTTTTAAAGTTGATTTTGAAAAGGCTTATGATTCGGTTCGGTGGGACTATTTAGGTGATGTTTTAAAGAAATTTGGTTTTGGTGATCGTTGGTGTAGATGGATTCAAAGCTGCTTATCTTCTTCTAGGGGTTCGGTCCTTGTGAATGGGAGTCCTACGGAAGAGTTTCAATTCCATAAAGGTCTGAAACAAGGAGATCCACTTTCGCCATTTTTACTTATATTAATTATGGAGAGCCTTCATCTATCCTTTCAAAATGTGGTGCATGAAGGCATGTTTGAGGGTGTCTCCATTGGGCCATCTTTGCAATTATCATACCTTTTTTACGCAGATGACATTGTGTTTATGGGAAAATGGAGTGATTCGAATATAAATACTATTGTTCAAGTTCTAGAATGCTTTTTTCGTGCTTCTGGCCTTCGTATAAATATGGAGAAAAGCAAGCTCATGGGGATAGCGGTTGATGATGACAAAGTGACACAGGTTGCCCACTCAATTGGTTGCTTGACATTCACGACTCCGTTTTCTTATCTTGGCGTAAAAGTGGGAGGCATAATGTCTTGAACTCAAGCTTGGGAGGAGGTTATTAATAAAATGTTGGCTAGGCTATCTAAATGGAAAATGAAGACTCTCTCTATAGGTGGAAGATTAACTCTTATTAAATCGGTGTTAGGGTCGACACCAATATATTATATGTCGATGTTCAAAGTTCCTATGCAGGTGTTAAATAGAATGGAGGCTATTCGTGGTCGCCTCTTTAATGGGGTGGACGTTAAGGAAAAGAAAAAGAATGACGTGGGTTACTTGGAGAAACGTTTTGGCATCTAAAGATAAAGGAGGGCTTGGAGTGTCAAGTTTCTATGCTTTGAATCGGGCTCTTATGTTCAAATGGGTATGGAGGTTTAGGAATGATAATAACTCGTTGTGGGCTAGGGTTATTATGGCGTTACACGGTGAAAACGGGTCTCTTGGAACTTCGTCTAAGCACGCCTCGAATTGGTTGGATATTGTTCGAGACATGGAAAAGCTTAAAAACCGAGGGATTGATTTACTTAGTTTTATTAAGAAAAGAGTGGGAAATGGTGAGAATACACTTTTTTGGAAGGATGTGTGGAAGGGAGATGTGTCATTTAAGTCCTTGTATCCAAGAGTCTATGCTTTGGAAACATCTAGGAACATCACAGTGGCGCATAAGTTGGCTCAAGATAATGTAGGGGTGTCTTTACGTCGTTGTCCAAGAGGTGGGGTAGAGTTTGAGCAGTTATCTAGTTTGATGGCAAGTTTAGAAGGCTACACGCTTCCCCAGATACAAGACAGGTGGGCCTGGTCTCTAATGGGCTCGGGTGAGTTTTCTGTTGCTTCAGTTAGGAGATATATAGATGATCATATTTTACCGGATGTCTCTTCTAAAACTAGATGGTTGAAAGCGGTTCCGATTAAAGTTAATATACATGCTTGGAAGGTCAAGTTGGATAGTTTGCCCACTCGGTTCAACTTGTCGCGTAGAGGGTTGGATATTCAGACGATCTTATGCCCGATTTGCGGTAAGGCTGCTGAAACTACAAGCCATATTTTCTTCTCATGTTCTATGACAAGAGATATTTATCGGAAGATTTCTACTTGGTGGGATTTCCACTTATCGGAGGTTTCTTCGTTTGAGGAATGGAAGGTATCGTTATCAAATATTCATTTTCAAGGTCTTCGCAAGGAGGTGTTAGAAGGAGTTTTCTACATCATATGGTGGCTTGTTTGGAATTTTCGAAATAAGCTCTTATTTGGTAAGAGTTCCCCTCTTAAGGCGATGTTATTCGATGATGTAGTGGCTCATTCTTTTGCTTGGTGTAGATATAGATGTAAGCTAAATGTTAGCTGGACTGATTGGGTGAAAAACCCGTCCCTTGTAATTTTGTAGTGTTTTTCTCTCTAGCGTCTTGCTAGTTTCTTTATAAAATCCGCCGTTCAAAAAAAAATAAAAAATAAAAAATAAAAAAATAAATAAAAACAACTTTTTATAAAGTGACTAGTCAGGAAAAACCAAAAATCTGATCTCATATACACAAGTCAGAGACAGACATGTTCCCTCCATAAACAATGACAACAACAAAAACAGTTTACAAATCACTCTTCACACAAATCCTGGACCACACCCTCCACAAAAACATCCTGGGAGGCACATCCCTCCACGCCCACATAATAAAAACAGCCTCCACACAATGCCCCTTCATCTCCAACTCCTTAGTCAACTTCTACGCCAAATGCCATCTTTTACCCCAATCCCACAACGTCTTCAACACCATCCTTAACAAAGACATTGTCTCATGGAACTCCTTAATCAACGGGTACTCTCAGCTTGGTACACCTCATTCTGCCAACACTGTGGTGCATCTTTTTAAGGAAATGATGGGTTGGGGTGAGATGTTGCCTGATGCCAGGACATTTGCTGGTGTGTTTAGTTCGGTGTCGGTTTTGGGTGATGTGGTGTTTGGGAGGCAAGTGCATTGTGTTGGGGTTAAGGTTGGGCGATGTGGGGATGTTTTTGTTGGGAGTTCTTTGGTTAATGTTTATTGTAAGTGTGGGGTGGTTTGGGATGCGCGTAAGGTGTTTGATGAAATGCCGGTGAGGAATTCGTTTACGTGGGCTACGGTGATTAGTGGGTATGCGATGGGGAGGGTTTGTGGTGAGGCGATGGGGTTGTTTAAGGAGGTGGTGGGGATGGGGATGGGGAGGGATGAGGGGTGTGTTAATGAGTTTGTGGTGACCAGTGTTTTGAGTGCGTTTGTTTTGAGTGAGTTTGTTGGTGTTGGGAGGAGCATTCATTGTTTGGGGTTTAAGTATGGGTTGTTGGGTCATGTGAGCGTTGGGAACGCGATTGTGACGATGTATTCGAAGTGTGGGAGTTTGGATGAGGCGGTTAAGGCGTTTGAGTTTTCGAGTAGTAAGAATGCTATTACGTGGTCTGCGATGATTACTGGCTATGCGCAGGGTGGGGATTGTAGGAAAGCTTTGGAGTTGTTTTCGAAAATGCATGCTAATGGGTTGGTTGCTAGTGAGTTTACGCTTGTTGGGGTTATTAATGCTTGCAGCGATGGTTCGGCTATTGGAGAAGGAAAGGAGGCACATGCTTACTCGATAAAATTGGGATTTCAACATCAGATTTATATAATGACGGCTTTAGTTGATATGTATGCTAAGTGTGGTAATTTAGACGATGCTCGAAAGGGGTTTGATCATTTACAAGAACCGGATATTGTGTTGTGGACCTCAATGATTGGAGGGTATGTTCAAAATGGTGAAAACGAGAGTGCTATGGACCTTTTTTGTAGAATGCAAACAGAAGGTATTCCGCCAAATGAGTTGACAATGGCGAGTGTCTTAAAAGCATGTTCAAGTCTTGCTGCATTAGAGCAAGGAAAACAGGTACATGCCACTACTATCAAACATGGATTTGGGCTTGAGGTTCCAATTGGAAGCGCACTATCAACCATGTATGCTAAATGTGGAAGCCTTAAAGATGGCGGTCTTGTATTTACAAGAATGCCATCAAGGGATGTTGTTTCTTGGAACTCAATGATTTCAGGTCTGTCCCAAAATGGCCAAGGCATTGAAGCACTTGAGTTATTCAAGAAAATGCAGATTGAAGGTACCAAACCGGACTATGTTACTTTTGTAAATGTTCTCACCGCTTGTAGCCACATGGGAATGGTAAAAGAAGGTTGGAATTATTTTAATATGATGTCGGATATATATGGTATCACTCCAAGAATAGACCATTATGCATGTATGGTTGATCTTTTAAGCCGTGGTGGAAAGCTCAATGAAGCAAAAGATTTTATTGAATCAGCACCGATCGACCATGGTCTTTGTCTGTGGCGTATACTATTAAGTGCTTGCAGGAATTATCATAATTATGAATTAGGAGCCTATGCCGGAGAGAAATTAATGGAATTAGGATCACAAGAATCGTCTGCATATGTCTTATTATCCATTGTTTATAAGGCTCTAGGAAGACCAAAAGATGTTGAACGGGTCAGACACATGATGAACTTACGTGGGGTGATCAAGGAGCCTGGGTGCAGCTGGATTGAGCTTAAGAGTCACTTTCATGTGTTTGTTGTTGGAGACCAATTGCATCCACAAATAAAAGAAATACGTATGGAGGTTCATAGGTTAAGTAAGTTAATGAAAGATGAAGGTTACCATCCGGAATCTGATTCAAATTTTGCAGATTTGGAAGTCTGAGATGCTAGAACTAATTAGGAGCAAGAAACTTGCTATCTGATCGATATTTTTTATATATATACTCACCAAACACAACATACTGCGATTACACATTTGTGATCTTCGTTTGATGTATTAGTAGTTGTCAAAAAACAAATTCCAGATTCATGAGTGGACTTGATGAAGTGCATTCAGGTATGTTTTGCCCTCTGTCAATTTACCTGATACTATCTTTAATCTGATTTTTTGTTCGAGTTTTTTTGGTAGATTTGCCTTTGGATAGCCTGTTTATGTTCAGTTAGGTGACCATGATTGTCTTTATAGGTTTCAAGATTAGGTAGAGCCTTTCCATCTCATTTGATGATTAATGCTGTATTGTTTCTTGATTCTCATCACATGATAATTGTATATTAGGCCTTAATTAATCATTGAAAACAAAATGTTTGGTTGAATTACACCACTTACATCTGCATCTAGCAACACGTTCATCAATAGTTTATCCGCATACCTGTATACTTTATACAGACCTCTAATACGGAAAGTTATGATTTTTATTAAAAGAAACCCGAAAATGCATAAGTTCTTGCTATGCCTCTTTACACAAGTGGAAACCCTAGTTTTATTTGTTTTTTTTAGGCTTGTCGTGTTTGTTCTTCTGCTCCCTCTCATGACTTGAGTTTCCTTTGGCAATTCTCTCATTTATCCAACTATTAATATCAGCAAACACGGTATCAGTGTTCTCAGTAAACTCACCATAAGTGAGTGCATGCCACATTCCTGGATACAGCTTAAATGTTTTGTCAGTACTTGAAGCAGTATCGTATAAGAGTTTACTCGTTAAAGGATCGGTCACTTTGTCATCCTCCCCATGTGCAATAAAAAACGGCAGTGTAACCTCTTTGAGCCTCTTTTCAAGGTCTACGGTGACTTTAAACAATTCCATAGCAGTCTGTAAGCGCACCCGGCCTTTGTAGCATAATGGGTTGTCACGAATCTGAGATAAGGAAACATAGATGCTTAAAATAATAACAAAAAGACAAGTATTATAAAAACCTATAAACGAACTCAACGAAAGAATGAAAATCCTTTACTTCCTGTCTAATTTTAGGATCTCTAAAGGCAATCTCAAGAAGATCTTGACCAGGGACGATCTTCCAAGTTGGTATGAATCTCATAAGTTGTACTAAAACATTGAACATTAATGGTGATGGCTTCATGCCCTCAGCAAGCTGTGATATCAAATATAAACAGTTAGAAAAGGAATAAGAAACAATGGAATTTTAAACAAGAAACAGACTCAAGTCCTGCACAAAATAAATATGCAAGACAATTTAATACTTAAGCAATTTGGTCCTCGAATTACATGCTTCTGCGCTTAAATGTGAAATTTATGTTGATGCTACAAACATTGATTGCTAGATACTTTGGTTGAGTTACAGGGGGGCTCGTCTCTCATTCCATTATATAGAGCTTCAATGAAAGCGGTGATAAACTGCGTAACACTAACTAGGTACTGAATAGACAGGAATTCATTTCATATGACAAGACAACGGAAAATGTTGCCTGCTAACTGTTAAGTATCGTTTACGCAAAAAACTGTAGCTCTTACAAGAAAAGTATAGTGATTTATTAGACTAACTAGTTTGACGTATGTTTAGCCGGTCTGACTTCTGAGTTACTGACCCTCATTTGTCATGATGATGAAAACTTCATGAGCTAAGTTTTAAACTTAACTTATATAACAGTGTGATGGATAAGGGTAATTGGGTAGATAATGAGTGGGTTTGGACTTGGGATTGGAGTAGAAGCATTAGAGGTCGGGTATGTAGGGAATATGAGGGTCTAACTGAGGTATTGCGAAATGTGGTTGTTTCTAATGATTGTAGGGATAGATGGAGGTGGAATCTTGGTGAAGATGGTGAGTTCAAAATCAAAGTTCTTACAAGTTTGATCGAGGAGAAGATTCTTCATGTGGATAGTGGAGAGCTCTTAAAGGAAGACTACCGGTTCGTGTGGAACTTGATAGGCAAGGCATAGATTTAGACTCGGTATTGTGCGCGTGTTGTAACGATTGCGTGGAAACATGTACTCATTGCCTTGTCACGTGTGACCTTGCAATGAGTGTGTGGACCAAGCTATTTAATTGGTGGAATGTAGGAAATGTTAACGTTTTCACTATTGAGGAACTTTTCTCACATAGTGGGAATGTTAATGTTCCCTCCACTCTTGCTCTATTATGGCAAGCAACAATTTGGACTTCCGGATACTTCATTTGGAAAGAAAGAAACGCTCGTGTGTTTAATAAAAAAGTTTCAAGTACTAACAAGATTTTCCAAGACATTCAACTCAAGTGCTTCGAATGGATAGTGAGAAGATCAAAGAAGTGTAAATCGATAGATTGGCAACAATGGATATGGGACCCTCAAAACATTTGGCTACAATAACGTCTAAAACAATATTTCTCTGCTACAGTATCGTGAATAATGGGATTCAGCATAAATTAACCGAATGAGAAAGACAGTTTATGAAAAGCAACAGGTATTCAATTATGTTTTTAAGGATAAATCATGGGAATTCATTCTGCATCATGTGCTGTTGGTATGTTTTTTGTGATAGTAAAGTGGATTCTGAGTTGACAGTAAAGGGTCAAAAGGGTTCTATAGGACGACAATTGGCTGTGTCCGGGTGTCCTATATGCATTTTTATCCTTTGCTGTTTCCTATGTGATTGTAGTGGTTTTAACTTCTCAATGGGTTAGGTATCTAGTATTTTGTTCATGTTTATTTGTGGCTCGTGCGTGTCACTCGCAAGTTGGTCTGCAATTATCAGTTCTTTGAAGTTATAGAAGTTTGCAAGTGGATGGATAGCAAGTGACAAGACAAGAATAGACACGTGATGGTGTCAGGTTCTATCTTCAAAAAAAAGCAGTGTGTTTGGGATAATACAGTGTGTTTGGGATATTGCAGCAGTGTGTTTGGGTTATTGCAGCAGTGTGTTTGGGATATTGCAACAGTGTGTTTGGGATGTTGCAGCAATGTGTGATTGGATTTTATCTGAGCATATGGGCTTATGCTGTACACTGTGGTGGTATATAATTGACATCAGTGATTAGTGTAATGTGGGTGTCAAATGGGCCCTCAATTTTTAGTTTTCCTTGCGTCAGTTGTTACTAGTATTTTGAGTAAGTTTTATCATTTGGTTTTAGTTGTATCATTCTTTCTTTGTATTATGTTTATTTTGGGCCTCATTCTCTTTTAATTCTCTTGATTAGTTGAGGTGGGGTGCCCATGTATTGTATGTTTTGTTTTGTCCCTTTTTCGAGGTCTCGTTATAATATTTTGCCTTTCTATAAAAAAATAATAATAAAATAAAATAAAAAAATAAAAAAAAATCCTTATATAACAAAAACTAAACTACTTAATTTATAAAAGTAGACTAGTAGAAATATGGAGAAAAGGGGGTGGACATACCTTACACATGGGTGCAACCAAGACTCCACCATCCCAAAAGTCTGGTTTCATCCTATGCAACCTGAGAACCATTGCTCCTCCCATTGACTCACCAAGCAATATCCTCAATTTATTTTTATTCTCTTCCCTTTCTGAAAATTAAATTAATATAGAAAAGTTATACTCCCAAATCCAAGTTAGCCTATGTTAGTGTAATCGAGCCCGCTTAGCTCGAATAGCTCAAGAGTTGTCTCGTCTCGTTAACATCACGTCTGTTTGTTACCCCGTTGAGATTTAAACTCACAACCACTTAATCAGCTATGATAGTACCGCTTGGCCAAAACGTATTGGTTTATTTCTCGAAATTAGCTTAATCAAATTAAAAGCAAGAAGATGGTATCTATTTTTTCACATTTAGGCATTAGCCATCTTCCCTTGACAATTTTATGAAACGGGTCATTTTGATTTTTTTAGTTCCAAGTTGCCTTTTTTCCGCTTAAATTGATTATATGTCAGTTTATGAAATCTAGTTATCTATGTCAAGCAAAGTTATATTTAGAGAATAATGGCTTGATTTCTTATGCAATGTCATGAATTCATTTATATTTTATTTATTTACATATTGTATCAACTTTTGAATGTTATCCATTAAGCGGTAATAAAGGTACCTAAAAGTCCAAAGGCCATTCTTCGAAGTTTGAATTGAATTGGTCAAGATCAAAACTCGACTTTTTTTCTTGAACTCTATATATATTACTATAAATAGAAATAAATAAAACTTACCACAAACGCTAGTGAAAAACTGAGAAGAATCCTCAACAAGATCATCAAAACAGGAGATGAAACCTTGAATTCCATCAGATTTTCCATGGCCTTCATTATCTATTGCATAAACTCCAAAACCTGCCTTTACAAGCCTCATCGCAGCTCCTATTTATTCATAATTTAATTCATTTTATAAACTTTTTTTTTTACCAATAATAATAATGAAAAATTATAAATTGACATAAACAAGCTAGCTCACCTTTCATTGAGAAACTACACTCCATGGCATACCCATGATTAAGAAAGACTATAGCTTTCGGTTCGCAATCTGTAGGAATCCATCGGCACGTAAAAAGCTTCACTCCCTTTGAATTCGTAAAGAATTCCTGAAAAATTAATAGAAATATAATGAGATCATCATCCATGCATCATGCATGAATTGCATAAAATATTATAAACAAAACATTATGATATAAAAGAGACGACGAAATATTCTATTATAACCTCTTCGTATTTGACATTGGAAGATTCGGTTGCCTGAAGATCGTGTAAAAGACAAGAAAAAGAATTTCATCAATAAATGAGACATATATAGATCATGCAAATTTGAAGAAACAAAAGATGGAAGACCAGAACATACCATGAAACAAATAGTGTTTGTGTGTGTTTAAGGAAACACGTACAAGCTAGCTTGTTATGTTGGATCCTGAGATAATGGAAGAGAGATGAAGAGAAAGTGATGATGAAAGAGAGATTTTAGAATCTGAGATGATGAAATGCTTATAAACTAGGAATGTTGATCCCTACTTTTTTGGGTCTTTGGAATTTTTCTTTCTTTTTATTATAGAATTGATTTACATGACCAATTAAGGATATATGTCTAATGACACATTTGTCATTTCTTAATAGCCGATCTCTTCTTTTGCGCCTGACTTTTATCAAGCAAATTACTGGAGGTGAACTTAAGTATGGGTTGTGTATAAATTTGTCGCGCTGAGTTTATGACTGATTAAACGAATTCGGGTATAAAAGTTATGTAAATCTTTATGTAGGTCGTGGAGATTGACTCGCTATTTCAATAATAGCGAGTAATTGCATATGCAACAAGATAAGCACCAGTCATTTGTTTTTAGATTCCACGCGAGTGTGGTCTCATATTAGCATCTTAACTAACTTCTGATCGAAAAGAAAGAACAAAAATTACCGCACCCACTCAAGGAACGTACTCCTCTTAGATGTATTGGGCAAAACCCGTTTGATCATTTAGCATTATTTAAATTGTTCTCGAACTCATTATTCAGTTAAATAGAAATTACACGCACTTTCGGTAAAAGTGTGTGTGTAATTTCTATTTAACTGAATAATGAGTTCGAACAATATAAATAATGCTAAATGATCAAACGGGCTTGGCCCAATACAAACAATGCTATTAGTAAATACTAGTCTGCTAACATTAACCTCTGAATTAGAACCTTATATATACATTCTTTTTGTATTTGTGGTATCTCCATTGTATTTTGTTGTGTTGGATATTAAGTGCTCGATCGATATCTCATTTTCTACCTCTGTACTCGTTATTTGACTGCACTTGATAGGAGCTAAGTAGGGATAATTTGAATTCTCTATGGTGGTTAAGAGTGACAATAACTTGAGTTGGCTGAGCATTATAAATGATTTCACACGATGATACAAGTTTTTCCTAATAAGTTTATATATCATTCTATTTACTAGTTATAATACCTGTGCACGCACATGGTTTTTAAAATTTCATTTTGATTATGTATTATGATCGATTAAGAAATGAATCACAAAGAGGTTAACACATAAATCATAAGTATAGAAGAATGGTTGTATCTCACATCCGTGATTACCAACTCAATAACATTATCGCAGTATAGTAACGTAATAACCTGATTAAAAACCATATATTCTTGCTTAATAATTCTCATGTACATACTTTAATTCCTTTACAATGGCCAACTATGTACGTTTTTTTTTTTTTTTTTTTTTTTTTTTTGTGAATGAAACATCACGTCAATAAATAAAGTTAGTGCCTATCATCTTAACGTATGTATTTTTCTTTTTCTTTTTTTTTTTTTTTTCTTTTTATTTTTTTTTTTTTTAATTGTAGGAGTGATTGTATCAAATAAGGATTGGTGATGGTGTGCATTTTTTTTTTTTTTTTTTTTTTTTTTTTTTTTTTTTTTTGATTTAGAGTTGATTGTTATGCAAATAAGGATTGGATTGCATGCATTTTTAAAAATTTAAGGAAAGCCCTTCTTACATAAACAATGACTATCTAACCCATGTGTTTGTTGTTATTTGCGGTTAATAATTAGCTTGGATATAACGTTTTGAGACTGAGCATACGATGCTGGAGGTGATGTTGATGTTTATTGTTAACTTTAACTATTGATATGAATTGTGGTGATACAAAATGTGCCGGATTTAGGTAGACAATAATAAGCTTAATGAAGCTTAAATAGTTCCGTAAAGCTTTTTAAAATTTTTTTATGGATTTTCATATACAAATTTTAAATAACAATTTCTGATTGATTGAGTGTAGTATATAAGTAGAATTTGCCGTATATAATAATTGGGTATCATATCACAGGGTAACTCTGCTTGACCATTTGATATTTATTATCCGTTTACTAATAATTTAGCCGTATTTATTAATATTCAAACTCGTGTACACATAAATTAAGCCTTTTACAATAGAATAACATGAGTCGTTATTTTAAAAAATATTATAATGGATGAAAGTCTAAGCAATTAACAATATTAAAACTAATTCGCATATTTAACAAAATTTTGAATTAAATATATGAAAGGTCAGAAACTAAATATAATACTCATGCGTAATTTTTAAACAAAGGTTCATATTATAAGTATAAGGGTATGAGTATAAAGTGTAAGGGTTATTTGTGTTTTTCTAAAGTTATTAAAAAATATGAAAACTTGTAATTTTACACTTAGCTCCATATATTTTATCTAAAATCAACCACCAAAGTTTTATTAATTATCTCCTCTTTTTTTAAGTTTTTGTTTCATAAATACACCTTATATTTTTATGCATTTTTCTTAACCAAATTTCTCCACCAAATTTATTAAGTTTGACCAAAATCAATTTAATTTTGACTTTCTATTGACCAATCATATTGCTCGATTTCGCCTACGTGGCAAAATCGAGCTCTCCTATTGGTCTAATTTTTTTTTCAATGAGAAGGGTTTTGTAAAAATACTCCGAAATGATGTAATTCTTTTATTATATAAAAGATTACGTACATGTTCAATTTTGTCAAGCAAAATTGCTAGCATAACAGAGTTTTTAAGTCCCTAATTGATTAACTTGCATGACTTTTATGTCGATAATTTCTTGTGTGTTTTCACGATGCACATATTTAAAAGTTTTAGCAATGCATATATAGTTTTTTTTTTTTTTTTTGGAGAGAGCAATGCATATATAGTTGATGTGATAGTTAGCCGTAAAGATATCAGCATGTGATTTCGATAAAAAGACATATACCGTATAAGTTTGGATCATACTAACACACATGCTGTCAAGAGTGCAAATAGCACGACCCTCCGATTATACTCCTCAACAATGTGATGGAAAAGGGAATTGATTTGCATACTCATGTTTTTTATTAGGACAATAACTTTACGTATTATATAGTTGTACATTGTCTACAATCTGCTTTATCTGCTTGTACAGTTGAGGGAGCAAATTAAAATAAAGAGTGTAAATTACCTCCCGATAGAAAAAGTCATAACAATTATCTTCAAGTTTGAAAATATCAAGTATTATTGTGTCCGGTTTGTTTACATCTTTAAGCAAAGATGTTGACGAACGATGTAAACCAAAATAAAAATAAAAAAAAACCTAGGAATCTCTTTATCCACACAAAGCTTTGGCTTTGTCATGTTACATGACATCATATTTCATGTTTTGAAAGAGAAAATATAACTCTTCTGACCAAATAAAATATACATGTAATTTATCTTCTCATTATCTAAATGCAAGAGATGATATCAACTGTAGTTTCCAAAAAACTCAGATAGAGATTGACGTAATCTTGAAGAAATTTTGAGCGTTGTATGATTTTGTCAAACCACCAAATCTTCGTGTCAACTACACATATTTTAGGTTTTGGCAGCTTCCCTTTAATTGCACATTCTATCGTCACTACTAATACGCAACTCGAGCAATCCAAGAAAGTGTTAGTTCGGTTTTCTAACGAAAAAAGTCTTATATAGTTAGACATAATACTAGGAAAGTTTGGCCATGTTTCATTTGATACCAGTTGATATCGAAAATTTGGTATAAAATATAGGGTTGATACTGATGTTAATTAAGAGTAACACTAAATTAATCAAAAATTTGGCCATGTTTGGAATTTGTAATTTAATTTGTTGGTGTGAAGTAGCCATCTATCAATAACGAAATATGCATAGACGACAAAGAAGATGTCGCGTGCTAACGAATTGTAATTCCTAAAAATACACTTGAAACCATGTCCTATTTATAGACATGTTTCTAGCAGTTAAGTAGATATGATAAGAAGCATGTAACCTTCGAATTACCAATTACGTACCAAATAACATGTTGCATCTTTTTGGTCATGGTTTAAAGTTACAACAAACATTACGAATAAACTTTTCATGGTTCTCAAAACAAGTCATCCGTCGCTCAAGCCATATCACGTAGCTAGGTACTCCTCTGGTTTAGAATCCCCAAATCCACAATGACAATGATTGCTTCAAGGTGAGAACGACTTAACAACAATGAAATGATTTATGATTTATGCTTTAGACTCTATCGACTATCTATTCAAGTATATATAAAAATTAAGGCAAATGATATTGCCACATAGCAAATTACTACATACACATAAATATCATGCATAAGGACAAAATATTTTTTGTCCTTATGCATGATATTTATGTGTATGTAGTAATTTGCTATGTGGAATTATCAACCCCCAAAAATGAAATGCAGAAATGGCTTATTTATTTTGAAGAAAATTCGGATTAGTATGTCTGATGTCCCCCATGCAGTTAATATTAGTTTCTTGACTACCATACTTTTTAGTTCTAGAATGGATGTTCGTTAATAAGCTAAGAAAATTGGATCAAGATGTAAATATGTGTTTTTTAAATAGATACCTTTATTTGGATAATTAACGAAAGGTGGTCACAATTTGACCAACTTGAAATAGTGCACTCACTTTCGTGGATGTTATGACGTTCAAAAAATGGGGGTAGAAATTCATCTAGTAGATTAGTCAGCTTTTGTTGATTAATTTACAAAACGAGTAAATTAATTATAATCATATTTCTAATTTTCCATAGACTCACTTTTTGGGATTATGGGATTTTTAAATACGGGCGTAGCTACATACAACTTAACTTAATAAGAAATATCTTAACATTTTAGTGAAATATATTTAACATAATTTTTCAATATTAACCTTCTCACATTGTATACAACGTTACTAACCAGTGATAGTTGCCCATGCATTGCGACGAGAAAAAAAAAATCAACAATAAGTATTTGGTTTCTTGAATTTCAATTAATTTATAAATAATTACTTGTTAACATCTTTACCCGACATAATTTTTTTGTTGAATCTTGAAATTATGAACGTTTTTTTGTAAAGTGAGGTAGCTAACATGAATTATTTATGTAATATTTTATAACACAAACATTCTCTATATTTATCTCAGAGATTGAAATCAATGGGTAACTAAAGAGACTATTTGTGTAAATTTTCGTTACAAAAATAGTCACCTATTTATAACATAAGGATTGTTGCTGCAATCGCATTTGACGGATAGAACTGTTGCTGTGATTGTATATAAAGACTGTCTCTAATAGGCAAGTTAACTGGAGGGATTAGTTTTGCCATTTTTAAAAATATATTATAGATGAACAGTAATTTCCCTTACAAAAAACATTAAAAAAATGTTATTTATATAAGAGCATTGATTGGATAAATGCAGAAATGGCTTATTTATTTTGAAGAAAATTCGGATTAGTATGTCTGATGTCCCCCATGCAGTTAATATTAGTTTCTTGACTACCATACTTTTTAGTTCTAGAATGGATGTTCGTTAATAAGCTAAGAAAATTGGATCAAGATGTAAATATGTGTTTTTTAAATAGACACCTTTATTTGGATAATTAACGAAAGGTGGTCACAATTTGACCAACTAGAAATAGTGCACTCACTTTCGTGGATGTTATGACGTTCAAAAAATGGGGGTAGAAATCCATCTAGTAGATTAGTCAGCTTTTGTTGATTAATTTACAAAACGAGTAAATTAATTATCATCATATTTCTAATTTTCCATAGACTCATTTTTTGGGATTATGGGATTTTTAAATAAGGGCGTAGCTACATACAACTTAACTTAATAAGAAATATCTTAACATTTTAGTGAAATATATTTAACATAATTTTTCAATATTAACCTTCTCACATTGTATACAACGTTACTAACAAGTGATAGTTGCCCATGCATTGCGACGAGAAAAAAAATAATCAACAATAAGTATTTGGTTTCTTGAATTTCAATTAATTTATAAATAATTACTTGTTAACATCTTTACCCGACATAATTTTTTTGTTGAATCTTGAAATTATGAACGTTTTTTTGTAAAGTGAGGTAGCTAACATGAATTATTTATGTAATATTTTATAACACAAACATTCTCTATATTTATCACAGGGATTGAAATCAATGGGTAACTAAAGAGACTATTTGTGTAAATTTTCGTTACAAAAATAGTCACCTATTTATAACATAAGGATTGTTGCTGCAATCGCATTTGACGGATAGAACTGTTGCTGCAATTGTATTTAAAGACTGTCTCTAATAGGCAAGTTAACTGGAGGGATTAGTTTTGCCATTTTTAAAAATATATTATAGATGAACAGTAATTTCCCTTACAAAAAACATTAAAAAAATGTTACATATATAAGAGCATTGATTGGGATGCCTAAGTCGTATGCCTAATAATATGCCTAAACATATATGTTAACATACTGTTGGAGACAGCAGAGGGACCTACTTCTTCACAACCAATCACATCTATTAAGCACATAATTAGTCACATATTTTAGGCCTCTCAATCATTTTCCTTTATATAATTCAAGTATTGACCCACTCGGCAAAATGTCTGTCTCTGCTCATGCTTTTAATAATGGGGTAATTCCCTAAATACCCCAATAGTACACATCCACTCACCCTAAATGCCAAAAAAAGAAAAAAAAATGTTTTTCTCCAAATACCCCAACGGGAGATGGTCGCCCAAAATTCTTGGGCGAATATCATAAAATAGTGACAAGTGTCCCTAGCATTGTCCCTACCATGTACTAACCTAGTACTAGTTTGTAACCGTACTTTTTGGGCGACTGGGGCCCACTATTTTTTGGGCGACTTGTTTTTTTTTTCTTTTTGTGAAAAAGTTGTTAATTACATTTTTGGTCCTTGTTGTTTGCTTTTTATTTTATTTTTGGTCACACTTTCTTTTTATTTTTTATAAATAAAAACAAAAACATACAACTTATATCATTCACCCAACAAGATTCAACCACCACCATCTCCGGTCACGCCACCTCCGCCACAACCAACACCCACCACCACTGTCACACCTCGCCAAGGCGGAAACGCGAGTGTGTAACTTCATGGATATCATCACAACACCTGGTGTCTAAATATAGAAATACTACGTGCACATAAAATAGAGCAAGGTACAAGCACAAAGTGTTGTAACAATACCTCAAAATAAAATAACCAAACCATAATCCAAAGGTATCTTCAACAAAATCAAACGAATACAAATCCAAACACGCAGATAATTCATTCTCAAATGCAACTAAAGTCTCTTCTAGTCGCTTCCTTCTATCTTATCCTTAGAATGCTCACCTGAAAATGATGCTTAAAACGTCAACATAATGTTGGTGAGATTCATAGGTTTAAGACACACATTCACACTCGAGGCAACCAGTTCTCTGTGATTATAAAACATAGCTGGACAAATAATATAAAGTTATCATATAAGCTAACATGTAATCACATACAACAAAGGCAACCAATGGGACGGAACGTGCCCCTTCGATCCAAATTCACAACATCCGGGCCGGAACGTGACCCCCGCTCCAATATTGGCATCAATTAGGTCGCATGCGCAAGTAACAGGATAAGCATCCTCCCAATTGAATCACGTATAAATCCACACAAAACTTGGCATCAAATGGGTCCCCAAATGAATCACGTATAATCTCACAATCACATCATCACCGCATAATTTTACACATAGCATACATATGATAACATCATAAGTCCAAGCTTTCAAACACACATAATCACAGTAACCCAAAACATTTAAGACAAGCATCATTCCCAACCCAAGTTTAAAACAAAGTAAAAAGTATGGGACTATGAACTCACCTTATCTCTGCAGCTTTCAACAAATCACAATCACAATCTAAACAACACACAAATAAATAAACATCACATATGGCCAAGCTAAAAGCTATAACCCATGTAATATTCATATGATGGATGTCTAAGGTTCATATGATCCACCATGGATCTCCTAGACTCCATACTAAACACTAACAATCAATAACACTCACTAAATCCCTTGCACTCATAAACTCAGAAAACGCAGAATTTTAGGGTACATTCACCCACATAAAATAATGACCATACGAGTTTAAAAACTCACACCAAAAATTCCCCATGGTCTCTCATAAGCATACAAGCTAATTCCAGAAGCCCATGGTCTAATAACATACACAAGTACCCATAAGAAAATCAAACTTGTTAACTATCCATATTCGGATCTGAACGCACACCAAAAGTTTTTGATTTTATAAAAATACTTCCACAACTTTTTATCGCGAATCCTTTTCGTGAGAGTTTAACATAACCTAAAACTTAACTTTTCCAGAAGGGATAACCTTAATAACACTTTTTCATCCACTAAACACTATCAAACTTTTACCCAAATTCTGTCCCGGTTTAACAGCTTTGACACCTTATCTCGTAAAAATCAAAAGACTAACTTCCCGACCTCGAAATCAGTCGTGGTTGGACTTTTTGAAAAGCTCTTTCTTTGGACTGCAATTTAGAGTTAAAATTCGTGACCTAACTCATTACCATCTATTAAATAACTTCGTATCTTTACAGCCCTAACTTTTTGTCCAAACCCTAACTTGCAAACTAACGTGTTTTACGCTCAATTCGCTTAACCAAACCTCATACCATTACCAATTAATGATCCTAACATGTTTTACATCATAAAATTACAGAAGTTTATAAACCCTAAATCCATCATACTTAATATTACATGAATCCAATAATTAATTGAATACAAGTATTGAAAATTATACCTAGAACCTTCGAATCTTGAACCCACGAATCACCAAGCTTCCCAATATTGAAAACCATAATTTTCTCTTCTTGTTAATCCCTTGGATCGACCACATGCTCCCAAAAAACGTTTTAGGGTGGTTTAGGTTGTATATATATATTATTCTAGATAATCTTCTCAATTAAAAGTTATATTTGTACTCAAATTTAGTTTTCTTTTTCCTCTTTTTTCTTAATTTGGCCGCCCCTATATATATATATATATATATATATATATATATATATATATATATATATATATATATATATATATATATAGGGTAGGGTTCTTTTCAGAACCAAAAAAAGGTCGAGAACTGCGAGAACCAGCATCAACCAATCAGATTTTTTTAGATATCTATATTTATTATTTAATTCAAAAGGGTAAAGTGGTAAAATTACTATTTATGTTTAATTTAAAAGTTAATTAATGGCTTTTATTATTTTAGGAAGTTCCTTGATTGTAGGGTGATATGTGCTTATTCACATATCTTTTATTCACCATTATTAGACTATTTTAGACCAAAAACTAACGCGAAAAGCCAAAGATATCGTGTTTTTGTGTTTATGACTGTGCAGGTATGGATATTGCTAAAACATCACAAAATGCAACATAAAAGCCCGAAAAGAGCACGAGATGTGGAAAAGAGTCAAGAAGCCGAGTCAAAGTTGATATTCACTCAAGAAAAGCCCNTTGGAAAAAGTTTTTAACTCAGAATCTTTTATACATTAATTTAGAATTTCCATAATTTTCTCAGATTTATTTGAGTCCTTTTACTATTTATTTTCCATTTACTTAGACTTTTTAGTATTTAAAATTACTTTTTATCATTTTTAATTAATAATAAATCAGAAAATACAAAAATAAATCTAGTTCTTTTTCCAAAAATTATTTTTGATTATTTAGGATTTTTAGGAATTTTGTTGAATTTTTCTAAGTCATTTTCACAAAAGTCACTTTTTATTTACGTTTTTACTTTTACGTATTTAATCACTTTTAATTAAAGAAAATTAACAAAAAAAAATATATATTTTTAATTCATTTAAAAGTTTTTAAGCACATTTAGGATTTTATAAAATTTAGTTTAATCCCGTAGCACTTTTCCTTTAATTAATTAGCTTTATAAAGCTCGGGGTTAGCCCGGGTTTTGCGTAATTAGGGTCCCTTTTACCTTTATTTGCTCCCCGTGCCTTTTAGCATATATATATATATATATATATATATATATATATATATATATATATATATATATATATATATATATATATATATATATATATATATATATATATATATATTTATTAAATTTATTTATTACACTCATAACCTTGTACTTTTCATATTTTATGCGCTCCCACAACGAAACCTAACTTCTTACGCGATAAACCTTCATTTTACGACAAACCGGAAAAATAATCATTTTCAAAACAAAGTTTTCAAAAATAGAATTTCACGCTCTTTTTAAAATATAACTCATGAAAACAATCTTCTCGTAACTTATTAACGCTCAAATACTTGACAAAGAAAAAAAAATAACACAAACAAAAATCAACGGACACCAAATTTTGACATTGCTATCAGAAAAAGATTGCTTCAATTTAAATGTATTATTATTATAATCCTGATCGACTACTTCAATTTAAAACAATGCTATCAGAAAAAGACACTCACACATAGATTGATGTTATTGAAAAAACAATGCAACCATGCCGTTAGAAAAAAAATGTTCGAAAAGGATTCCCTAACAATACAAATACGGGGAATGATTCCCTAATGATAAAAATACAATTTGACAAAAAAGTGCTATTCACTGTCGAAATATTATCGGAAAGAGATACCGTTGCCGCTAGGCGCATGTACTCGGCCAAAAAAACAATATTGCCGAAAATTGCCGTTAAAATTTGGTCGAAACTAGAAAACGCTGCCGCTAGGCGTGGGTACTCAGCTAGTATAGAAAAATGTGTGAAAATAAGAAGTGATAAACTAGAGGGTCTCTACATTAAGTCATTTCTTAGTTAAACACGACTTAATACAAAAATTAAACAAACAAACACTTAATGGTTCAAAACTAGATATATTAATCGACTATTTCATCCTTATCATTGGAGAGTATTATGTGCTAAGAAACAATTAATGGTTCAAGAATAGATATATTAATCGACTATTTCATCCTTATCAGAGTATTCTAACCCCATGCGGCATATGGGGTTTCTCTCTATGAAACTGAGATTCACCTGCAAAAAACACACCCAAAAACAAAAAAAAAAAAAAAAAAAAAAAAAAAAAAAAAAAAAAAAAAAAATCAAGCCAAGTTTTATATAATTCAAAGGATGTGGGAATGAGTTCTAACATGATCAATGTGGTGGCTTAAAGCAATTGCACGTACCTTATGCCCAAAGATATCTCTGATATTATCGATACCATAAAGGATCATAGTTGGCCTATAGTAAACACAAAGGAAGTTATACAAGCATGTCTAATTATTACTATTGAAACATGATTGGGTGAAAGAACTTGTTCCAAAATATTACAAGAAAAGCTAGCATTGGATCAAAAGCAGTACTTTACAAGCATGTCTAACTATTATTTCGACCCATTGACCTAGTAATGTATGGCGGAGCTATGTGAGGACCGGGGAGGGTCCCGGCCCCCTAGGTCCAAGCCCGTTAGTGTATTTATTTGCGATTTCATGTGTATTTTCGGAAAAAAATTTATTTCGGCCCTCCCATTTAATGTATTTCTTGAAAAACTTTTGTTTCGGCCCTCCCACAGAAATTTTTCTAGCTCCGCCAATATGTATCCATTTGTATTATGTTCTATCTATAACGAATCAAATGTATCCGACCCGCCCATTTTCTCACCTTTTCTACTAACTTTACAATTACTAGGTAACCGAAGACCTTCCAAGGATATCAGTTATTAGTTAGTGCTGGTAGAATTTGCATTTATATAATTTGCAATTGCTAAACATACCGTTCAAGGGAAAGACCCCAAGCAATAACTCCAACGTCTTCAGGAAATCCCATAGGTAGTAGCACTTCAGGTCTGAGCATCCCAGAATTTCCTACTTCAATCCATTTCTTTAAGCCTTCATGATAACTGCCACAAGAGATATTACATTGTTTTTATCGTATACGAACAACCAAATAATCTTGTACTTAAAAATAAGGATATCCTACCCAAATATTTCCATGCTGGGTTCAGTGCATGGATTATAAGCAGGCTTGAAACGCAACTCACTCATTCCTAGATAAAAATGTGACAAAACATTATATAGCAGAATTCAAATTTAGAATCACAATTCAAGTATATCTTTGAAAAATGTAAATATTTTACCCAAACGGGAGAAGAAGTCTTCTAGCACACCCTGCAAGTCACCAAGAGTTAGCCCGCGATCACATATTAGCCCTGAAACCATTAGAAGCCACGTCATATTTACATGTCATTCCTACAAAAAATCAAAATAACAACTATGCAGTAAACTAGGAGTGTCCAGTTAGACTTGTGTAAGAGGTTGTTTCTTTTTTGTTTTCCATAACGTGTTGTCACATAAAGTGTTTGTTACGGGCTATCTAGAGTAGGAGTTATATACCAGAATATTTTATTCTTGTGCTGAAATGAAACGTCTCAATATCAGTAAATGACATTTTTATCACTATATTTGGAATTACTTTTGAATGTAAAATTAACAGTTTGATAATTGTTGTTAATATCAATTCTAAATGATCAAGCATATATATTTATGAAATGCTTAAAAAGTATGATATGAAAAATGATACACATTATTAGATGATCTTTAATCACAACATCATAAATAACATATATATAAACATACTGTTTAATCCTAATATCAGTTTATATTATACTGTCATTAAGTAGATAGCACCATTCAGGTCTAATACAGCAGATGACTGATATTTCATCGTATATAAAAATAAAATTANTATATATGAAAACCTTAATGGAAACTAAACCTTTGCAGCAAGTGCACGCAGCATCTTCACGGACACAGCAGTTGTATTAGTTCGTAACACATTTTTACTTGCTTCCTCTCTTTTCCATTCATATCGATACCCTCTTGATCCATGACCTCCGGACTCATGCATCCTCTTCACTCTTTCGACATAATCTTTGGGAAGAGTCTTTGTAGTAGAAGGAACTAAAAATGTCTTTGCCACATCACGCATCAGAGTATATATTTTCAGAATTAGATTACAAATTTCTTTTAATTAATACATACCTTTCAAAAAGAATGTATCCTGTAAATCACGGGCAGGGTGTTGTTGAGCTGTGAAAAGTGCATCGAAGTTCTCCAAGCTGTATTTTTTGAAGAAAATAGACAGTAGGCAAATTACAACAGTTGCTAATAGAGGTGACAAGATAGGTGGGTCAGGTAATGTGTCAAAACAAATTTGAATTCAAACGGGTGATTTTTAGTTGATTCAAAACCCGGGCCACGTGAACCCAGAAACATTGTTTATCCATTTAAAAAAAAGACAAAATATCTAACGCAAATAACCATTTAGGAGTTTGTATGTAATATAAAGAGCTTTTGAGCAACTTTCAACCCATTTGACCCATTTTAATTTTAGCCAAGCTACTTTTGACCCATTTGACCGAAAGTAAACATAAACCGAATCAACCCCATCGTAAGAATTGGGTCTAAGCTGTATTGACAGTTATCAAGCTGCAGAAAAGAAATTAACTACCTGCTTACAACATATTGATTTGTTGGCATCTCCTCAAATCTGCAATCAAACAAACAGGTATTATATGTAAATCATCCTATTAAAATTATGCCAATTTGAAAAACATAGTTGACATTACCCCATATTTCCGAAAATCATCTCCATCTGCTGCTTAACCTGCAATGACTTGATATTAGAGATATAAATTTACTTCTATTTAACACATTAAGAAAAGCCCACATTAATCATATTTTTGATGAAATGTGGTTTCTATGTTTTTCTTGCCTTGTTCAATGGATGGAGATGACCGCCGCCTTGAACGGGCAAACCTTTTGCAAGGAAATTATAATCTTTTAACTGTAAGCCGTCCCAATTTCCACTTGAAAACAAAAAGAAAATGCAAAAAAGTATCAAAAGCTTGGATCGAGACCATTCCATGTTTCTTCGTGTTATTTTCAATATGTAATGACACAAAGAAGATCTTTAGAATCGAGGGAATATTCACACCTTTGCATATGTTCACGGGTTAAATCAGTGGTACGCTTAGTTCTTTTCAGGGCATAATCAGGACCTTTTTTGACTGAGTAGCCTTTCCATATCCTGTACAAAGTGTATAAACCGTTAAATCACATACTTGACGTATACTAAAAGCATAAAAAAGGAATGTCATAAAGAAAATATTACTGTAAAGAAATAAGCTTTCTTCGCTTCAGAGCATCGATGTCATCTTGGTTGAGGGTCTGAAAAAGGTTACATAAAAGGTTAAGCATAAGCAGTTAACTGAATTAAAGAATTTTCTTAATTCATGCACCTCTCCATCATTTATCCTCACTAGCATATCCTTCACATTATCATCAACATGTTCAACCTACATCATGTCGACACAATAGAAGATTAGTTTCTAGTACTTCAAAAGTAAAAAGTGTATATTACTCTATTATCTTTACCTTTCTAGAGGCTTGTGACTTCCCCATTTTGACCCATTTATTTTTATTCGCTTGCTGGCAACCTATTTTAAAAATCGTGTCTCCCAGCTTTTTCTGCATCAGAAAGTTAACTTAGTAAATTGCTTTTCCAACAAACAACCTATTTGTCAAAACGAGTCTCGATTAACATGGTAAATGTTTTTTTTTACCTGCAATTCAACTATAGTAATACCCTCCGGCGGGATGGCCATGAATAGTTGGTATTCAGGTGATCCTTTGGCAGCATAAGTTTTGCCTTCATCGGTTAATTTGCAACTTTCCTTCTTGATATCCTATAAAAGAAAATTTATTGCCTAGTTACCTTTAACCATCAATACATTATAATGTACATGAGGATGCATTAGTTGCTAGGCCTTCTGTATATATTCACATGTGAATATACACATAACTAGCTGTTGTGCAGTGAATATATATTAAAAAATTGATCAAGGCATTATGTCTCATTGGTTAACAAACTGAGTTTATTTTTGTATAAAAAATGGGATAAGAAAAAGACCTGAGCATTAACAGATTTAGAGTACATGAGGCTCTTAATGGCGTTTACAATCTCTTCATGACTGATTCCTACTTCAACAGCGAACTCCCCTGAATCTACTATCAGCTCATTCTTATCTAGATACGTCAATATTGCATCTTCTGCCATTCGACTGTCTGAAAAACAAAGTGATATAAATGTCTGGGTATGTATCTATTTGTCTAGTTTTTCTCTCATGCTATTAGACTACTTAATAAACTGAATGACTTGTCATATGAACCATGTTCTATCGACTGTATTATACTAGTTCATGATGCATATGGACCATGTAACACCCCAACCCGACAAGGGTAAAAGTGTCACAACAATATGGTGTTACATCAGAACAAACAGAACAGATCAAAAGCGGAAGTCTTATATAAATAACTTACTCTAAATGACTATGGTCAAAATCTTCAACTCAGCTCTACTCTCAATCCCAGAAAGCTATCCCAAAAGCTATCTTGAATACCTGCCGCGGTGAAAAGAAATGCGGCTGAGCTTAAAAAGCCCAGTGAACAGATATATAACAAAATGAAATGAAATATAAATGCTGAAGTATAAGTGATATATTTTGGGGAAAACATATTTAGGCATAACGGATAATACGGATATAAAAATGTGTAGGTTAGGTAAGGAATTCATACAGTCACCTGTATAAACAGAGTCAGAACCAAAATAATACCAAGAGCTCAGAAACATATCATATCATATCATAATCATAATCATATATCTTCATAAACATATAGAGGGGAGACCTCTCAGATAATCAGACAATAATGAGGGGTGTCCTCATATGAGTGGAGTAGCTAGCTCCCAGAAATGTGAAGGACGTGTATTGCACACACAACCACATTCACCAGACAAATCATATCATATCAGAAACAGAAACAGATCTAGGATGCATCCATACGCCCCTACCCATTCACATGCAGACCAATCAAAGGGACGTGGCAGAACATCACTCTACTGCCCTAAAGTCATGTCAGAGGTGCATCTCTGACACGGACATGGAACCCCCATGCCTATTGAAACTCATGTAATCAAAAGGTTCATATTTAAGGGTTCAAAACATAATTTTCATATCAGAAAGTTCAATAGCAAGGTTTTCATGTCAAAGGTTCAAAAACAGAAGATTCATAGCAAAGGTTCAAATCAGAGGTTTCAAAACAGAAAGTTCATAACAGAGGTTGTGATCACGAAGGAAATCTTAAAAGTAAGGTCAGAATATCCGTACCTTAGCAAAGCAATAAGATCAAAGGAAAGATTCACAGAAGGGAAGAGTTCACTTCTTCAATATATTTATACCTGAATTAGAATTCATTTTATCATTAATAACTTTGTCTTAAATCAGATTCCTCCTTTTAGTCAACTTTCCATGTTTAGTAGTTTTCTCAAATTAGTAACTTTCTTTAATTAGAAAATTATACATTAAATTAGGTTTAAACTTTAGATAAATCATTATTATGGAATTAGGGTTTATTTATACAATTATAATAGTTTAGGGTAAAACATGTTAACTATCAAAAGTTTAGGGTTTAATATGTCATTAATCCAAATTCAAGGTCTAAAGTGTAAATATCTCAATTTCCATTTTTATCCAAGTTAAACCTTATATTACCAATATTAACAAATTAATCCTTCTATTTTGTAAAGTTACAAAATTAACCCTTAAGTTTATTTAATTACAATTCAAACCTTTTACTTATTTAAAGTTACAAATAAACCTTTTAATTATCAAATTTACACAATACACCCCTATAATTATTTTATACAGATTTACCATGCTATTTTATGATTTCCAGAATTTACCCTAAAGTTTAACAATTTACAAAACACACCCTTATAGTTTTAAAATTCAATTCGATTTAAATAAAATTCCACAAAACCTTAACCCTAAATTCCCCAATCATTACAATCATTAAATAATCCTTAAACAACATTAATTGCATCAAATCCAATACCAAAAACCCTAGCCCTAACTTTTATTCGATTTCTTTACTTTTATTTTTTAATTTTTCCAATTAAACCGATTACATAATAAATACAAACTGAGTTTCTAGGCTTCAATAATTATAATGATTATTTTTCTGATATTATATGATGTATAAAGGACCTGAGAAAAATATATAACAGACCTAAAAAATTAGCATGGCTGTTTTTTAATTTTAATTCGATTTAGGGTTTATAAATTCGTATGATTATAATATTATACATGGTTCGATTCTAATATTTTATACTGATTATATACAATATATAGGATGTTAGAAAAATACCAGAAAGATTATTGAATGTGTGGATGAAGCAGAACGAATTTAGACTTCTCGGTCAACAAAATCACCACAAATAAATCCCTAGCCTTCGAATGGTCGACCCACAATTGCAACCATTATTTTTCTCATCTTCTTAAACTCAGTACACGACCAAGAAAAATACCAAGAAGCCTCAGAAAAGTTTGGGTCGACAGTTTGGGGTTTTTGTTAGGGTTTCGACTTTAAAAAGTCGGTTTAGAGGTTTTTTTTTAAGAAATAAAAACGTGTATGTATCATATATATTGAGTGTGATACTTATCTTGGGCTGCAATCTAATGGGATAATGTCAAATAAAAATATTTTACATGTTTCCTATTGTATTTGAGATTTATTTCTTAATTTAAATACATATATTTAAATATAATATACAATAAATCGACTTAATTTATTTATATGCTAAAAATTATTTTACTTTTACAAAAATGTACAAATTTTATTTATACATAATTTAATGTGATCATATGTTGTAAAATTTCCAAATTTTTAGGGTTTTCTTTATATTATTTAAGTATTATTACAAATTATTAAAACTTAGGGGCATTTTGGTCATTTTGCATGTTTTAAAATTTGAGGTATTACAGACCAATTCCTTAGAGTAAAACTAAGACATCAAACGTACTTCATAGAAATCAGTCTAGCATATTAATTTTAATTTACTTATTGTAAAGTATTACTAAAATAACTTTTTTGTTGTAACATTGCAGGGTTAAAACATCAAGAAGAAAATTAATACACAATATTTAACTAGAACTCATATTGATGTTATAATGAAAGGTTATCTACATGAGATAGTTTAATTAGCAAGGAAAACAATATATTAATGATCTTGGCATAAGCACATATATAGCAACATATATCATTGTTCTATGCAAAAATCTGTTCATGCTAAGTCAGTATTATATAACTTTTCATGCTTAATTAGCCTTAGTGAAAACACCGGATAAAACACATCCAAAACACACACTCTCTACAACAATGATGCGGTATCGTTTAACGCTTATGTTATGATAACGTTGAGGTACTCTGAGAAGCTAGGTAAACCACACAAAAATTCACCTCTATTGCGTTAAACGGTATCGTTCACAGCCTAGTTTAGATGAACAATGCACCCAAAATCAATTTTATCATAATCTTATTTTTTTTCTAAACCGCTTCAAAACCAAACAACATACCCAATCCCGCTGTAGCAGGGTATGGGGGAGGTGGAATGTAGACAGATCCTACCCCCTACCCGAACCCCAGGATAAACCCGAAGGTAGAGAGACTGCTTCCAGGAAGACCTCGGACAACTAATAACCAAAAAAGTGTCGGGAAATCATTCATGAATACAAAGTAAAACAACGATTAACCTGCTAAACACACATATCTGCTGTCAAGTAAAAGTTTTTTACAATCCTAAGAACTATCATCAATCACATAAATCAAACACTCCTTCATAGGGGTGAGCAAACGGACCGGATGGACCGGACCGACCGACAAAACCGATCGGACCGGACCGAACTGGACCGGACCGACCACATTCGGTCCGGTCCTCGGTCTAGGATTTTTGGCTAATTCGGTCTTCGGTCCGGTCGGTCCGGACCGACCAAAAAACCGTAAAAACTTGCCAAATCTTGCCTATATGGACCGGACCGACCGAAGACCGGACCGGACCGGACCGACCACATTCGGTCTCGGTCTCGGTCCGGGTTTTTACCTTAATTCGGTCTTCGGTCTTGTCGGTCCGGTCCGGTCCGGTCCGGTCCCGGACCGATGCTCACCCTTACTCCTTCATGTTCCAACCACAACAACTTAAAAAACTAAATATCACCACATAAAAAATCTCAAAAAGAAACATAGTGTTTTATATGACAGGATCCAAGATTAATTCAAACAACAGGTACTTACATCATATCAACAACATAAAAACACAAAAACCAGACCAAAAAACCTTAACTAGAACATCAAAACCTTTTTTTTTTATAAAAATATATATACCTTTGATGATGATTCTAGAGAGAGAAAGAGTTTAGAGAGAGAGAGGATGTAAAGTTGATCGGGGTTTGGTTTAGTGGTTACGGAAACGAAGGATTATTATTAGTATTAGATGGATGGATGGAGGTTGTGAGTTGTGACATACTCAATAATAAATATATATAAAAATTAAAACCAACTTTTTGGTATTCATCTTCTTCTCCTTCTTATATAACGTCTTTATTTCCTTTTTTAATATTTTGGTAATTTATTTAATTCTGACATTAGGACAGAAAAATAATATACGTAGAGGGCATGGGCCCCACTTGGACACGCGAGAGAGACCCAGCAGGCAGCAAAAATTCTGGAATCACGCTTTCCCCTGCTGTTCCTCCTGGATTCATCTCATCTTTTATTTATTTCTTTACTATGTTAACTTACTTTTTTGCCCTTCCTTAATTACTATTTTTCTTACTTTTTTTAAAACAAATTTACTTCTCCTCTATAGTCCACAATTTCTTTTCGGGTTGTCTCAATATAATTGTTCACTTTCCTTATTAAGTAAAAACTAGAGAATTTAGTGGAGGAATATTTCATTTTAGGTTAAAAACTAAAGTGACCCACTTTTGTTAAACTTTGTGATTTCTCTCTAATGACAATAATTTTGGGATGGATTTTAGAAGTTTCGGTTTAATTATCCATTATTAAAAAATAAAAATACACAAAGAATT
This sequence comes from Artemisia annua, assembly GCA_014162995.1. Lineage (NCBI taxonomy): Eukaryota > Viridiplantae > Streptophyta > Magnoliopsida > Asterales > Asteraceae > Artemisia > Artemisia annua. The sequence continues at coordinate 156,371 of LBNU01001279.1, forward strand.
TGATCAAATTTAATAGGACCATATTACTTATTATTACAAAATTATGAAAAAAGACATTAAATAATTTATTAAGTGTAAAACTGTTATTCTGTAAATAAAATAAAAGAGAGAAAACAGTCATTATTATGTTTTTGATAAAATGTGTGCTTTATATCCGGTACAATTGTTTTGGTACGGTGAGAGTATAATTTATTTGTCTCGAGTTAAATGTATGTTTTTAATTTGTGTTTACGTACTTTGAAGTTTGAATGAATTTAACCGATTATATTTTTTCAAAAAATCAATATAATGGGATCTGCATGAAGGTTAACATTTAATTAAGGATGATTATTTTGAGACAAACCAAAATATGAAATTGAATTAACGAAATTAGTAGTTCATTTGATGAGATTGAGTAGTGCCATTTTATTGTTTTTCTTACTTCTAAATTTGGGGACCAATTCAATTAGTATTTATCTGTTCCTTGTGTTTCTTTCCATATTTGTTTTTGGAATTGATTGTGTGTTCTCTTATCTTGTTTATTGTTTGTGAATGGACTTTTCACTACAAGATAGTTTAGCTTTTGGGTATATTTGCCGAAATGAGTTGAAGTTGAAACTTATATTATAAGTTGAAAGCTTGAATTTATATTTTTATAAAGCTGTTTGACGAATTAATTAAAACTAAAATGTATTATTGTAAAATTAAATAATATAAATCGAATTAAATTCACATATATTTTAAGTTTTGCGTGTTAAGTCATAAATTTGACTAACTCTAAATCATTTATACACCGAATTAAATTCATATATATCTGAAACATATTTAACCTCCTATAACCCGTTTCAAATGATTTTGGCTTATGAAAGATTATAACTTATAAAAACTTACATAAGTTTGTTTGAGAAACAAGCTTATTATATAAAGTAACTTATTTTGAAAGCCCAAGTTCTTATAATCGCCCATAAGCCTGCATCCAAATACATAAATTTTTTTTTAAAAAAATACTAAGTTCTACATATTTATTTAAGAACATCAGTTTTTCATTATGCATACTTTATCAAGTTATCTCATTGTAAATACAATACAAATAAGAATGAAAAATCACATGTATCACATGTTATTATTATTATTATTATTATTATTATTATTATTATTATTATTATTATTATTATTATTATTATTATTATTATTATTATTATTATTAGCGAGATATTATTATATCGATAACTAAATATTGCATAACGTGCGACTTGTGAAGAAATGTCGCATCGGGTCGAAAATACACCCGAGTCTATTTTGCATGTCGAACCACCATTTTGTTGCTGAAATAGTTGGAAAATAAATAAAAAAAGGTTTTGGAAAGTATATACTCGTATTAGAGCACACGGTAAGATCACCGTGAGTTAAAATTCAACTCACTGCTACGTCAGCGTCACATCAGCTTTTACCTTTTAACCTTAACTCTTGACTTTCCACCCCGGTAACATAACTTACATTTAATTCACCTTCACCTAAATTATTATTTTCAATTTCAACCCCGTTAGACGGGGGTGGGATGAATTTTTTTTTTCTCTTTTTTTTTTTAGCGAAGTTGCATTTTAACGCACGTTAAGGTTTTAACCCACCCCTTTTAACCATCTCTTAACTTAACGCACGGTAAGGTAACTCACCAATTTTTTTTGCAAAGTTAAGATTTAACGTAGGTGGATTGTCACCTTACCGCAAGCTCTTATGGTTAAACATTCCGTACTATGATATTTCAAAATTCTAATGTAACACACAGTTAACTCTTATATTTTTTAAAGTTCAAAAAAAAAAAAAAAAAAAAAAATGGGCTGTTATTGGTTTGAGAAGCCCAAACTAAAAAGCAAAACCGGGCCAGGCTTTAAAAAATTTATATACGAGCCCTAAACCTTTCTTCTATCTAGGGTTTCATATCTATCAGCAGAGAGCCACCCACCCACCTTTCTTTCTTTCGTCGGCAGGAGACTCTAAACCAAACAATCAAATGGGTATGTTTTGAATCATCGTTTTCTATTTACATTTTATAAAATATGATATGGTTTTGTTTGCATGGTGTTTTAACTTACTTTTATAAATGTAAAAAAAAAAAAAAAAAAAAAAAAAAAAAAAAAAAAAAAAAAAAAAAAAAAAAAAAAAAAAAAAAAAAAAAAAAAAAAAAAAAAAAAAAAAGCAGCTAGGATTAAGGTTCATGAGTTGAGGAGCAAATCAAAGGTGGATTTGTTTGCACAGTTGAAGGATTTGAAAGCTGAACTAGCTCTTCTTCGTGTTGCTAAGGTTACTGGTGGTGCTCCCAACAAGCTCTCCAAGATGTACATTTCTTTTTCATATATATATATATATATTTTTTTTTGTAAATTTTTAGTGTTTGTATGTGTTTATGCTGCTTTTGGTGGGTGATTAATTTCTTTAATGTTTATGAAATGTGACTGGTTACATGATATTAAAGCTGCAAGTTTAGTACTATATGATCATAAAATGGTAATTTGTTTTGCTTATTTACTTTTATATTTTATAGTTCAAGAAAACTTGTTTGAAGCTAGTGAATTAGTGTATCTGAGCTAGTAAATTGAAAACTTGTTTAAAGCTAATGAATTAATCGTCTAGATCTTGGAAGAACGGTGTACTTGAATCATTAAGCAATAGTTTTATGGCAAAATGGTATGTTTAGGATGTGTTGATAGCAGGGCCGTCCCATTGATTTGGGTGGCCCGGTGCGAAATCACGAAAAGGTTAACTATTTTTGAAAATAAAAAGTTCTTTGATATTACGCAAAAACACTAAAAATTTAACTATGATAATATTTAACAAAGACACTAAAAATTCAAAACATTATATACTTAGATATGTATAAAACTTTTAGTATTAATGGATGTATACTAAATTGGAGGCCCCTTAAAACGAGGGGCCCCTGTGCGGTTGCACCACTTGCACATGCTAATCGCCGCGTCACTGGTTGATAGCTTACATCTCTTGTTTGAGAACTCTTATGTGTAGTTATATGTTGTTTTTTATGGCTACAGTTTGACCTTTTATTTCCTGCTTGCGCGTATGAATTTGAACTTTCAATGTGTGATAGTACTCTTGAGCTCTTTTGACTGGTCGAGTCGCGGTGCTTATTCCATGTTAGTGGATTCTGATGTAACAAACTTGTGTGATTGCAGTAAGGTGGTGAGGACATCAATTGCTCAGGTGCTGACTGTGATTTCACAGACCCAGAAGTCTGCTCTTAGGGAAGCATACAAGAACAAGAAGTACTTGCCTCTTGATTTACGTCCAAAGAAAACCAGAGCCATCCGCAGACGTCTCACCAAGCATCAGGTAATGCTCTTTCATTGCTGACATTTGCTTTATTGGTTATTCTTAGCCTCTTGCAAAAAACATCAAAGTCTTAAATATAGACGTGACTTCTGTCAGAATTTGATCAATGTGTTAGTTATCTGATGTACTCAAACTCACCAATTATATAGCCTTTTAATATCTCGAATATTCTTTCTGATATGTAACTATCGTGCTGGCTGAAATTTGAAATTTGGTCTGTTTAACATCATTTATTGGGTATACGTTTTACTGATGATTGTTCATCTTTGATGTAGGTTTCTTTGAAGACTGAAAGGGAGAAGAAGAAGGAGAAGTACTTCCCATTAAGGAAGTATGCTATCAAGGCATAAGTTGGAAGCTATGAAGGAGGAGATTTAGGTACTTATGTGTGTAAATCTCTTTCCAGTTTTGAGTTTTAGTTTGTGAACGATTGGTCAGAAATCTATGTATTCGATAGTTTTATTGCAATGACTTACAAGACAGTTGATGTTGGAGCTTGTTTCTTGGTGTTGCATACCTGTTTGACTTGTTTTTTGAAACGCAATTTACAGCTGTTTTGCTGCTTGCTTTACACATGTGGGGTAACTCTTATTAGTAGTATTTGTTTTATCAGCTTCATGGATCATGGTATTACATATGTGGTTTCCGTGACCAAATTCCTTTAGAACTAACTGAACTTGTCGAGGCTCAGTTACATTGTATAGAGACATTTCCATACTTGTTTGGTTCTTAGATGCTGCTTTGTAGCATAACAATGTAGGTTGATGCTGATTTGTGGTTGAGTTCTGCATTTTGAAACTAAAATTTCTGGTTTAGTTTTGCATTTTGAGTGTCAAATCAATTATTAAGTTGATGCTGATCTCTACCGACTGTGATTTATAAGGTGTTTGTTTAAGCTTATACCTGGGCGTACGAGTTTATATGATATCGGCTTGTATTTATAGCCGTAATTTTTCAGTTTTTCCATTTGAAGTCATAAGCTCCAAAAAGTGAACATGACGTATTGTTCTCTGATAACAAACAAGGAAAATAATGAAGGTTTATTTTTTAATGAAGAACATGGCTCACTTTATATTTCCTTTGACGTATCATGTTGGAGGATCTTAATCCTTCAGCCTAACAAACTCATAAGCTTAAACAAACACTCCTCTAGTTATAAAATTGAATAAACGACGTGGCTGCTTGTCATAACAAGTTCTAATTACAAACGACATGGCTGCGTTAACTACTGAAGTGATCTTTGTAATCTGATTTTGTTTTGAAAGTTAATCGAGTCCCCGTTGCAACTTTTATCGGTCGACAAATTCAATATAAGTCGTGAGAAACAATGGGTTTGTTTGGGACAAAGTTTTAGTATTATACTATCAATTTGATATTGATATTAATCTAACATAATGACCAATCTTTTCCTTCCTGAGGCAATTAATTGATTTTAAGTAATTGTTCAAGGGAATCCATTCTTTCGAGTTTTAGCATGTGGATAGTCAAATCCAAATTGCAATTCTCACATACAAGCGATGTTTGAACCTCTTGTTTCATCGATATAACCTTTATGGTTTGGTTGTTTATGGTGTTGAATGAGGTGCTTGTTTAACACCATTACTTCTCATAGTTGATGCATCAACAATGTGTGGCGATAAAGTAGAGATTATACTGCTGTAAACAACTGTTGGCAATGCTAGTATTTTCGGCAAATATAAGATCATCTTAGCCCATGTTTATTTGTTAGTGGCATGGTGTTGAATGAGGTGCTTACTAAACGGCAATATTCTAGGTGATACACCAATGAGGCGAGGCAAAAAATTGAAGTCCAATGCAGTTAACACCACGAACAAAGGAGATATCAGATCATTCATGGGCCAAAACCAGTTACAAAACTTTTATATTCTTTTCTGCTATACACCAAAACAGATGAGATGCTGCTGTTTTGGTCCTTGCACTTTATAACTTTCTTTAACTTTGCCCGTAATAATGATTTGATGCACAAACGTTGTTCCCGAATGACACTTTCGACCAAATATCAACACCATCATAGCCAACAACCCTTAATGGACTATCTCATCTTCAAGAGATGTTACAAAGTCCTGTACATTTACGAAATATGTATAACTTTACCAGATTTTATAAAATAAACAACAGCTTACATCCTGCGAACCCATAAAAGTAAGGATATCTGTAGGTCTCTCCTTTGAAAAAAACAATNGCAGGTTGATGCTGATTTGTGGTCGAGTTTTGCATTTTGAAATTAAAATTTGTAGTTGAGTTTGAAACTAAAATTTCTGGTTGAGTTTTGCATTTTGAGTGTCAAATCAATTATTAAGTTGATGCTGATCTCTATCGACTGTGATTTATAAGGTGTTTTTTTAAGCTTATACCTGGGCATACGAGCTTATGTGATATCGGCTTGTATTTATAACCGTTTTTTTTTTTTTTTTTTTTTTTTTTTTTTTTTTTTTTTTTTTTTTTTTTTTTTTTTTTTTTTTTTTTTTTTTTTAAATTTGAGTCATAAGCTCCAAAAAGTTAACATGACATCTCATGTTTTCGGTTCTCCGATCACAAACAAGAAAAATATGAAGGTTTATTTTTTAATGAAGAACATTGCTCACCTTTATATATCCTTTCACAAACTTTATCAACATGACATATCATGTCGGAGGATCTTAATCCTTCAGCCTAATAAACTCATAAAGCTTAAACAAACACTCCTCTAGTTACTTAGAAAATTGAATAAACGACGTGGCTGCTTGTCATAACAAGTTCTAATGATCTTAATCCTTCAGCCTAATAAACTCATAAGCTTAAACAAACACTCCTCTAGTTACTTATAAAATTGAATAAACGACGTGGCTGCTTGTCATAACAAGTTCTAATTACAAACGACATGGCTAAGTTAACTACTGAAGTGATCTTTGTATTCTGATTTTGTTTGAAAGTTAATCGAGTCCCGTTGCAACTTTTATCGGTCGACAAATTCAATATAAGTCGTGAGAAACAATGGGTTTGTTTGGGACAAAAAACTTTAGTATTATACTATCAATTTGATATTGATATTAAACTAACATAATGACCAATCTTTCCCTGTTCTTGAATCAGTTAAGTCGATTTAGGTAATCGTTCAAGGGAGAATTCATTCTTTCGAATTTTAGTACGTGGATAGTCAAGTCGAAATTGCAATTCTCACATACAGGCGATGTTTGAACCTCTTGTTTCATCGATATAACCTTTATGGTTTGGTTGTTTATGGTGTTGAATGAGGTGCTTATTTAACACCATTACTTATCATAGTTGATGCATCAACGATGTGTGGCGATAAAGTAGAGGTTGATATTGTAATATCATCTTAGCCAGTTGTTAGTGGCATGGTGTTGAAATGTTGAATGAGGTGCTTACTAAACGGCAATATTCTAGGTGGTACACCAATGAGGCGAGGCAAAAAATTGAAGTCCAATGCAGTTAACACCACGAACAAAGGAGATATCAGATCATTCATGGGCCAAAACCAGTTTCTAAACTTTTATATTCTTTTCTGCTATACACCAAAAGAGCACCAAAACAGATGAGAAGCTGCTGTTTTGGTCCTTGCACTTTAGAACTTTCTTTAACTTTGCCCGTAATAGCGATTTGATGTACAAACGTTGTTACCAAATGACACTTTCGACCAAATATCAACACCATCATAGCCAACAACCCTCAATGGACTCTCTCATCTTCAAGAGATGTTACAAAGTCCTGTACATTTACGAAATATGGATAACTTTACCAGATTTTATAAAATAAACAACAGCTTACATCCTGCGAACCCATAAAAGTAAGGATATCTGTAGGTCTCTCCTTTGAAAAAACCATCACAATATCAATTACATGATATAAAGGAATGTGGACTTTATCACTTACATCTTAAATCAAGCGGTGATCATACCAACTATTACAATTTGTCTTTTAAGCTAACCGAAAAGCTATCTTGGAACTTATTGATAGCCGCCCTACACACACATATGTTCACGATTTAAGACTATTTTTTCGGTTGGTCGAGTCTCAGTTACATAGGGTCGTTAAAGTCAGATTCAAACGGGTATAAGGGGTCAAATACTAATAGCAACTTGATGGCTTTTTGTGGCCAAAATTTGGAGTGTCAGACTTTGTTGTGTTCTATTTTGTGTGGGTTGAAAATGAAGCAGAAAAGATTTGACAATAACCAAACTGGACCTTAAATTGATTGAAGAATTAAATCCGAAATGGAACTTTTTCCACACCCTGTATGGCTGCATTCATGGGAATGATGAAGACAATTTGTTGACACGAGACTTTCTATGTTTTCAACTAGATGTCAAGAATTAATGTGTGGTACGAATATGTATATCATCCTATGCCACAAACAAATTTTTTTCAAGTCCGGCCGCTACAAAAATTTGACGCACTCGCCTTTTGAATGCGTTTTTACTAGATCTATGAGAGAGTCAAACAACTGGTTCCGCTATTTCCTACAATATGATTTATACATGGAGAGACAAGTGGCAATGTTTTTTTTTTTTGGACGACAGAAACAAATATATATATAAAAAAGCTATTAGCAAGGCACTAGAAGCCAAAGAATACCAGAAACTACACTTTCTAGAATCTTCCCGAGGCTTTAACCGGAGAGACAAGTGACAATCTTCCCGAGACAAGTGACAAAGTGACATGGGTCCAATGGCAATCTCTAAAACCACACATTATGCTTGCACCAAAAACAAAAAAAACTAATCTGTATCCTCTCATTCACTACCACGCCATGCCTTCAACAAAGTAATTACAAGCTTTGATATATACGAGCTAATTAAAAAAATATTCACAAATTAACTAGTAATGTTATATAAGTCAACAACTCAACTTGTAAAATTTGACATGAAACGATATAATTAATTATAAATGATGCATTTTTCGTGCGTATTTCAAGATGCAATACCCAAAAGCAAAAAGTCAAGCGTATATTTATATTGTTCTTGGCGATTGACCAAAATTGTCAAAGCTTAACTTATTATTAGGTGATATAGCTCGAACGTGTTATTATAATTTGTATTTGATAAAGAGTAACTCGAGTGCACATATCATGGAATAAAATATCAACCACTTGTGTGTGTGTGTAACTATATATACGAACGTACAAATATATGAAATAATCAATATAGAGTTAACTACACGAGAAGCAAGTTGACGAGTAGTTTTTACGCATTCTAGCTAATTGGGCATGTGTCCACTTGAATGAGTTCCTACTTAGAATTTCTTCTGTTTTTCATTTTGCAACTTGACTTTACTCAATTTTCTTGATAAACCTAATCGGTTATATTCAAAATCCTTTGTATGTAAATGTACTTATTCGTAAAATGGTTTCGTCTTCGAGTTGTTATACGTACTTGATAAAACTTTGATCTGACAAACTTAACATGGTCTCGTCAATTCGAGTTACCTAATAAGTGGTTTAATTATTATGCTCTGACCAAACGTATGAACTTTACCTATTGCGAGCGCTCAAGGAAACAAGACAACAAATGCGCGAAACTTGTCAACTATGATCAAGTTTATATGCGACTATTTTTCCTTCGAAATTTAAAATGCATTTGTCAATTCAAAGTCATGATACACAAGTTGTAAACAGTTGACGTTCATTTAATTTGCAGCCAAAAAGTGTCAAAATAAAACAAATGGAGTTTAGACTAACTAATACTCCAAACTCATTTAGATTAATCTAGGTTACTATTCATTTAGGATAGAAGTCCTACCACATGGCCAGTTGTCCACAAAAAGCTTGTATTAAGCCGGACATTGTGACAAGAGCTAGCCTGCAACGAGCCCAAGTTGTCGACTCAAAAATTCTTTTGAGCACCGATATTATTAATCCCATGAAATTTAATTTCACATTGTAGAAGTAGTTGTTTAGTTGACGTTATTTAATTCCAGATGAGCCAAATCTTCCTAAACTCGACTGGTAAATGATAATATTATTCTTTTTTAAACCCGTGGTTACACGCTATGCCAGCTTTTGGACAGGAGCCTAGAATCGTGCTGGTTTAGATTAATCCAGTTTTTGGTTACGTTAGAATTTTTCAGTTTCATTCCAGCTAGTGGTAGTTCGTGCTACCGACTGAGCCTACAAAGTACAAAATATGACTTAGGCATTTTAGTTTTTTACCGATGCTGCCAACTGGATTTCTCTTATGCTAGCGGTCTATTGACCAAGCCAACTTCCAACTTCTGACCGAGTCACCCCCAATTTCTTGTTAAACAGAGTAAAATATTGTGTTTTACTTCAGGTAACTAGACAAAAAGGAGCTTAATTGATTAACTTGAGTAATGAGCAATCTTGGTTGACCAAACGTGTTTTTATCTTATCCGTTATCTAACTAATATTGTGTTCTGTAAGAGCAAAGGGTACCGGAGCGCCATTTTTTTTTTCTTCTTTTTCTTTTAACTGTTTGATGTATATGTGTATGTGTTTGCTGATGCATTTTTGTGTTAATGTATGTGTGCGCGCATAGGGAGAGGGAGGGAGGAAGATGGAGAGGAGAGGGAGGAGATGAGGATGTATTTGTATTTAGGGTAAATTACACCGTCGGTCTCCATGGTTAAGGCGGGTTGCGCATTTAGTTCTCACATATAGGGTTACGCGCCCCGAGTCTCCAACGTCACGTTTTTCACTCCCTCACGGCTCATAACCTTAACCATGGTTAAAAATCTCGTTATCTGCAAGGGTTTTTTAATCTTTTCGTCATTTCATCTCCAAACACCCTAATTTACACTTCCAAACACCCTTTTTCATTTACAATATCTTTTGCATTTCATCTCCACCAACATACACCAGCTACAACTATCTCCATCATTTCAACACATATGTTTTCTTTTTCCCGTCACCTCAAAGATACACACATAGCTTTTGTTTATAATTACAGATAGTTGAGAAAATAAATGCTAAAAGTACCCTTTGAGCATACACATTAATCAAACAATTATTAATTATTTTAGTTGGGCTTTAAAGTTCAAACCAACATAGTCCATATCCTTGAAACTTGTACTATGAAAAAACCGTTCGTATTGGTTACATTCGTGTTTCATTTTCTGCCATTAGTACTCTTTTCAGTCTTCACATTAGTTTATTGTTTATGTGAAATTCTGTTAAGTCGAGAGGATATCAACTTTTTGTGTAAAGTCGAGACTACAAACAAAAGTGTGGAAAAAACTTTAGTAACCAGCAATTTATTAAGATTTTTTTTTTAATTTATTTATTTATTTATTTATAGTAATAGTAATAGTAATAGTAATAATGATAGTAATAATAATAAGACCAACATATGTAACCAAGGTCGAAGAAAACATTATGGGTAAAGGAGATTCTGGTAATTAGTAATGAGTAGAACTATAAAATTATGTAGATGTGTGTTATGGATATATAATTTAGTTTTTATTAATTTAAAGAAAACATAATTTTAGGTGAAAGAATGTGTGAATCATTATTTAAAAATACATATTATGTTGAAAAATGTAATAAGCTTATGGTACGTTCTTCGTGTTTCTTGATGGTGGTGGTGATGGCGGCAATGGTTGCGGTGGGGGCGACGGTGATGAGGTTGAAGAAGGCGTGTTTGGGTTAATGCGTGAAAGTGGGGGTGTGTGTTAAATTATAGGGTGTTTGGCCGACGATAGGAAGACGAAAAAAAAAAAAAAAAAAAAAAAGAAAAAAAAAAAAGAAAAAACTATTGAAAAGACTAAAATATCCTTACAGCTAACGATACTTTTAACCGGTGTACATTAGGGTTTTGGATCGTGAAGGAGTGAAAAACGTGACATCGGGTACTCAGGACGCGTAACTCGATATTTAAAGACCAAATGCGCAAACCGCCCTAACCATGAGCACCAAGAGTGCAATTTAACCTCTTTTTTTTTTTTTTTTTTTTTTTTTTTTTTAATATTATTAAATAATTAATTTGCTCATTTTGAAAATATAACTTGTTTTAGTCCCTAAGTTCACATTGTAGCATTATTTAGTCATGGTTAAAAGTTGTATTTTTCTATTTGTGATTTGAGTTTTATTATTGTGTTTTTATTTTAATATTATTGAAATTATTATTTTTTAGTTTAACAAGTTTTTTAATTTGAATAAATAAAAGGAAAAGAAAAAAAGAAAAAAAAATGGAGGACCCGGAGAACCTATAACTTGGACTGAGTTACATGGTAAAAATCTGACGTAACAACACTTTTTGCTATAATACGACCTCACCTAGTGTTGTCAGGTTCATAATGATTCAACCAGTTAGTTTATCTAATTTTGGATTTCCTATCTTTTATGTACGGAAAATGACTTGAGTTTATTATCCATGCTCATGCAGTGCTTCCTATTTAAACTCAACCTCATACCCATCCTCTCATTCACATTTGAAATCCTTCATATCTGCCATACTCCAAGTCACCCACTACAATGTCATTCTCTAAAACCACAAGTAGATTGACTCGACAGTCGAAAAAACTAATCAACCTCTTCTCATTCATCACCACCAACAACATGTCATCCGCTTCGTCTCCTTCATCTTTACGGTCTTCAACATCTTCTCCTTATTTGTCCTCATCATCCGAGTCCATGATGGAAGAAACCATACAAAGTGCAGATGTACTCATCCAAAAATGGGAAATCAATGGCCATTTCATCTCCATCTTCCATGAAGACAAAACAGAAGCCACACGTTTTGTCTATTGCGTGAAAGGATTGCACCGAGCAATGAGGTTCCTGGCATCACATGATTCCATATCAGAGAAGCTGACACTTGCTCAGGGACTGATGAAAATAGCTATGAAAAGACTCGAGACAGAGTTTCGTTTAATCTTGTTGAATAGTGGTGAGTACTTGCAGCCTGAATCGGTTTCTATCTGGTCAGTATCTAGCATTCATTCGGAAGATGAACAGCTTTCATCTCTCCGATTGATTGCTGAAACGATGATTAGTTGTGGTTATGGCACAGAATGTATCAATGTCTACAAGATTATACGAAAATCAACTATTGATGAAGCTCTATTTCATCTTGGAGTCCAGCGATACACTTCTTCTCATATCAAGAAGTTAATCAACACTTCGGATTTCGATAATCATATTAAAATATGGTTAATCGCTGTCCAAATCGCAGTGAAAACACTCTTTCTTGAGGAAAAGTTTCTGTGTGATCATGTTTTCACTTCACACCAAGCAGTTAAGGATTCATGTTTCCAAAATTCAACGAATGAAGCAGCCTTGAATCTGTTCAAATTTCCCGAACTCATCGCTAATACATGCAAGCGAATGGATTCAGAGTCAATTTTCGTGATGATGAACCTACACAATTCAATCTCAGATCTGTTGCCAGAAATCGAATCAATCTTCTCAAATAAATCAGTCTCGTCAGTCAAAATTCTAGCTCTGGAGTCTCTTCAAAAGCTCGCCGGCTCTGTAAGAAGAGTTCTCAGCAAACTTGAATTGTCGATTCATAAAAATTCATCCAAAGTTACAGTGTCCAGTGGTGGAATCCATCCTTTGAATGATTCAGTCATGAACTACTTATCATCTTTAGCTGATTACGGTAGCTCGTTAAGTGACATTATCATAGATTATGATGATTTGCCAGTCGAGCAACAATCATCGGCAGTTTCTGTGAAGCTTGAGCGGATCATTCTTGTTCTTCTTTGCAAACTTGACAAAAAGGCTAAGTTTCATGATTCTGCCGCGCTATCAAATCTCTTTCTAGTGAACAATCTCAGTTTTATCATCGAAAAGGTTCGTACAACAAAACTGATATTTGTTTTAGGAAATGAATGGTTAGCTAAACATGAAATGAAGTTGAATCAATATGTATTAAGCTACGAGCTAGTGTCGTGGAATAAGGTGATCGCATGTTTGCCAAAAGATTTACAGGTGTCGCCGGAAAAAGTGAGAGATTGCTTTAGAAAGTTGAATTTTACATTTGAAGATGTGTGCAATAGGCAAATATCGTGGATTGTGGTGGATGGAAAGATAAGAGATAAGATGAAGGCATCGATAGTAAACAAATTGGTTCCTATGTATGAGGAATTTTATTGTAAACATTTGTTGACATTAAGTGCAGACGAGCAGTGTATAAAGATGTTGATAAGACTTTCACCGGAAAATATGGTGAAATACTTATCCGAGCTGTTTCCCAGCACGCCGGAGGTGCAAAAAGCAGTATTAAATAACTAATTTATATACTGTATTTGTTAAGTAACAGGTATATATAAACTCACACTGATGCTGATTATAACATGTTCGTCACATACTGTAACTTAAATGCTAATCAAGTTAAGGAGTACAAATTATTATTTTGGAATAAAATGCAGCTATTGCATACACTATTTATGAAGCATTATGAAAACTGAATCAACGTAACATAAGATTCACCTCCAAAAGCCATAGTTACATACCTGTATCGTAAATAAGATTCACCTCTAAAAGTCACCGCTACATGCCTATATCATTAACAGTTTAATACTATGAATGCATATTCCAATTGTTATCACATTTATCATATACTGATTAATTTCTCATATAAATAAATAGTTCTCGGGTAACTGAGCTTTACACAAAAGCACTTACAATATATTTTGACATTTATGACATGGAACACAAAGTAGCAACAGCATTACCTTATTCAGCTGGTCGTGAAACAGATTGCCAACCAGCGCAGATATGGAGAATCTGTTTCAACGAATCTGAAGCAGGTTCCAATGTCCATACTGGGTAAAACTCACTAGGATGGAACATGCGCTCTCCATGGGATTCTTTCAATGGACACGGTTGCGCTCCATTCAAGAGCAAGTCTCCTTCTGAGACTATCAAGCCTGATCTTGCTTCCTCGTTATCTGCTGCCTAAAAAAGTCCAAGCAAATAAGGCTCAGTGATTCTGAACAAATGATACTGATAAACAGAAGATAGAAAGATGGATGTTCTGTAATTTTAAAAGCTATGATTAAGAAACCAAGATGATTGCTTTAGAGGTGGCAAAATGGGTACCTGCTGAAATGGGCCTTGGGGTTGGGTTGAATCGCAAACACATTTTTGTCCATTTTTTACATATAGCTAATGTGTTAAATATGCTTACAAGTTACAAAAAGAATATTTGAACAGTAATAATCAAATATTCAATAAAAATAGATTTTGGGCAACTTTAAAACCGAATGACACATTCCTCTTCAAGCTTTTTTTGTTTCTATAGTTTGACCTGATTCAGATAGAACTCAACCCAAATAGACCCATTTATAAGTAAATGGATCGAAATTTACAAATCTGGTTTGCATAACAAGTAATAAGACAGACAATTATATGAGAAACTATGCAGTGTCAACTATGAATGCAAGCGGTTAAATATTCAGAATAGAAAGAAGATATTTTAGACCACTTTAGATTCCATAGGCATTAGGCAATATAAACTTTTGTGCTATCATATTTCCATTGTGTTTCATCCTCTTTCTATGTTTAACTACAGCTATTTCAAAATAATTGTTCTTTGCAAATGCATGACTTCCGTAGATCATATTTAAGAATCAGGATTTAGAGGCCTTTGTAACTAGTTGTAGGGAGTTCTGGTAAGGATTTGTAGTCAATGCAGAAGTTTTTGAAANGAAAACTGAATCAACGTAACATAAGATTCACCTCCAAAAGCCATAGTTACATACCTGTATCGTAAATAAGATTCACCTCTAAAAGTCACCGCTACATGCCTATATCATTAACAGTTTAATACTATGAATGCATATTCCAATTGTTATCACATTTATCATATACTGATTAATTTCTCATATAAATAAATAGTTCTCGGGTAACTGAGCTTTACACAAAAGCACTTACAATATATTTTGACATTTATGACATGGAACACAAAGTAGCAACAGCATTACCTTATTCAGCTGGTCGTGAAACAGATTGCCAACCAGCGCAGATATGGAGAATCTGTTTCAACGAATCTGAAGCAGGTTCCAATGTCCATACTGGGTAAAACTCACTAGGATGGAACATGTGCTCTCCATGGGATTCTTTCAATGGGCACGGTTGCGCTCCATTCAAGAGCAAGTCTCCTTCTGAGACTATCAAGCCTGATCTTGCTTCCTCCTTATCTGCTGCCTAAAAAAGTCCAAGCAAATCAGGCTCAGTGATTCTGAACAAATGATAATGATAAACAGAAGTTAGAAAGATGGATGTTCTGTAATTTTAAAAGCTATGATTAAGAAACCAAGATGATTGCTTTAGAGGTGGCAAAATGAGTAGCTGCTGAAACGGGCCTTGGGGTTGGGTTGAATTGCAAACACATTTTTGTCCACTTTTGACATTTAGTTAATGTGTTAAATATGCTTACAAAAAGAATACTTGAATACTAATAATCAAATCTTCAATAAAAATAGATTTTGGGCAACTTTAAAACCGAATGACACATTCCACTTCAAGCTTTTTTTTTTGTTTCTGTAGTTTGACCCGATTCAGATAGAACTCAACCCAAATAGACCCATTCATAAGTAAATGGATCGAAATTTACAAATCTGGTTTGCATAACAAGTAATAAGAGAGACAATTATATGAGAAACTATGCATCGTCAACTATGAATGCAAGCGGTTAAATATTCAGAATAGAAAGAAGATATTTTAGACCACTTTAGATTCCATAGGCATTAGGCAATATAAACTTTCGTGCTATCATATTTCCATTGTGTTTCATCCTCTCGCTATGTTTAACTACAGCTATTTTGAAATAATTGTTTTTGCAAATGCATGACTTCCGTAGATGATATTTAAGAATCAGGATTTAGAGGCCGTTGTAACTAGTTGTAGGGAGTTCTGGTAAGGATTTGTAGTCAATGGAGAAGTTTTTGACAAAATTTACTGAAATTCCAGATTATATAGCTGTGACATGGGAAAACAAATATGATTCAAACATAAACATAGTGTGGTTGCTGTTGAGCATTATACATTGATCCATAGCCATTTTTTTTTTTGGTTTTTCTACCTATCATAGTAGACTTCATAAAGGCTTACAAATTGGGGATAAACGACAAATAGAAACAGTTCTTTCTATAACTTATAGGGAGGGAAGTTACCTTTTCAGTATAAAACTCAAAAGCTTTTTTCTTCTGTCCTGCTTCGTAGATATTGCATTGAGAGTATATCTGAAGCAAAAGAAACAAGGAAAAGGTATTCCATGATGAAACTTGAACACCAATATGTGACCTTTTATTTGAATGCAACTTTGTAACAAAACAGTTACTACAGGTCAAGGATCGCCATGCTTCTGTATCCTTTGTTTTCCCTAAATATATATATGCTAGTACAGCATACACGAAATCTATCAGATATCAGATCCTAACCACATTGGTGGATATAAACAGATTTCTTAACCACTCAGGGGTGGCCTAGTGGCAAAAGGACTTGTGACTATCACTCTAAGATGTGTGAGGTCGCAAGTTAAGTTCCTGCTAGGTGCAAACAACCCTGAAGTGGCCACGCCAACCTCCTGAAAAGCGAGGGCTTTACCCGGTTTGAGTCTGTGTGGCGGTGGGTTCAAACCCCGTGGATTAGTCGGCCAAAAGGTCGGAAACCATCATTGCCCAAAAGAAAATATAAACAGATTTCTTAACAGCATAAAAACTGAGTTCAAATTTATATATTACTGAGTTTATCAATGAGTATGTGTGTGTTTGTACATCCAAAAATAGTACCATATATCAAAATAAATTGTATGGTAAAGTATCAAACTAACATTTACCTGAGCTTCAACGCTAGCACAAATAGCATACACTGTCCAGTTTCTAGTGTAATTGTTGTAAAGATGAACTTTCCCAAACCGAAGACGTGGATGTCTTTGTTTTGTCCCATCAAAAAAACAATGGTGAACTGTCACTCTAATACATCTATCACCAACATGAGATGGGTCAGCTCCAATAAGCATTGTCTTATCATGTCCCGAGAAGTAACATCTGCTAGCAATAATTGAACAATTTATCACAAGCAGGAGTCATTAACAATATTTCATCAAAAAGTATATTAAATAAAAATTCAAACCTACCTAGAAATTGTAATATCTGTGCTTTGTCTAGTGATATCTATAAGTCCATCATCATAGTCACGCAGGCTGCAGCGATCAATCCAAATGTGCTTTGAATTAGGTTTAATCTGAATGCCATCAACATCATGTCCTCTACCACCTTCAAACTCCAAGTTGCATATAATTATATTCTCACATTCCTTTAGCCGTAAACCTTTTCCAGTCAGTTTAATTCGCTGGCCACGACCATCAATAGTCTTATGTGATGACACGTTCAAGTATGATGACAGATGAATAGTGCCTGAAATTTCAAAGACAATCCACAATGGTTCTTTCCTACGACATGCTTCACGAAGTGATCCTGGCCCATCATCTATAAACACATTGATACAACTTAAAAACAATGACGTTATCTCTAGAAGTCTATAAATAACATGGGAACAAAATTGATATCACATTCATGAAGGATTGAAGGAGATGAGGTTGTCATACATTTATTTATATTTACAACTTCGAGTTAATTTCACGTTAATTATAACCCTTTAGCAACTCTAACCAATACGATAACATTAGTGACCTTTTTTTTTTAGAACGACAATTTTTTTCACACCTACCTCATAATATATCTCACAAATGCCTCTAGCGAGGCTTGAACCCACAACCTCTAGGTTGGTGGGCAACTCACATGCCATTAGACCAAAGGCCTTGGGTACTAGTGACCTTGTTGATCAATTTAGTTATGGGTATATTTGTTCTAGAAGGTGTACATCATCAAATATATAAGAGCATCTCCAATGGAGGTCCATAGCTTTTGTCTATGATGACATATATGGAGTTGTCTACAAGAACACTCCATTGGAGCATCAAGTCAATGGTTTTCCCTGTCTAGGTTACTCGGGGAAGACGAGTCTTAGACTCAGATGTACACTGCCTAACCAACGTATCCTTGTGATCATCTCCGACCTTTTCCCTAGCCACTACCAAATGGTGTACTTAGTTGGGTTTGAACCTTATACCGCTTGTTAGTAGTCGTTTATAAAAAGCAGACGTGCCATGACGTGTCATTGCAATTGACTTTGTGAAGTAGTGGTTTATAAAATGATGTCGAATGTTTTGATTGTCATTGTTATAAAAAGCTACATGTACTTAGTATAAAAAAGATCACACATACCATACCATAACAAGTAACACGTACAAAACATGAACTAGTACAAACAATATACAAAAGCTATAAATTGTTCAAGTCCCATGTGAGTAACACCTTTATTAAAGATACACCATATTAGTTATTATGTCGACGTTGTCATTATTAAAGAAATGCAGTTAGCTATTACTAGTACCTCACATGCATGCGTGTTCTCATTAAATTATAAAGTGTAAAAACATATATACTTTAAACCAAATAATCAACCTAAGTAAGTACCTATCAAATTATATTATTGGATCTTGTTTTTTAAAAAGGTTACCGACCGGCTAAGGAGGTGACGAGGTGTAGAGGACCATGGGCCCCACCGACTGCAAAACGGCCAAAACCTTCGGCTCGACCGGCGATTGATCTCAGGGTTGAATCTGCGTCGCCGTATGGTAACGTTGCCGCCATGTGTTGGAAAATTTTTAACTGCCTAATTTCACGTGGTTTTTTTCTATTAACGAGGATGTAATTAATGTGGAAAATTATAAAGTGACTAAATTTTAGGGGATTGTTTTACTGAAGTTATAAAAATCAATCAAGTTTAAAGTTGTTTCATCAAAAGACACAAAAGAAAATCAACTTGCAAAAACCACTCAAATTTTATTATTTTTTTATCAATTTAAAAAAAAAAAAAATATGATACAAATATCTAATAATGAGTCATTTGTACCATGAATAACAGCCACATGAATTTAATTTATGCCAACTAATTTTATATATCACATTTCGTCCTTTTGGTTGAATAAATATTCACAATTTTCACAATATCAACGCAACATTTAACTTAGGCTGTGTTTGTTTTTTATTTTTTGCCTCTTAACAGCCTCTAAATGGGCACTGTGTCTGAATCGGTCAGACATTTTGACGTTCAGACCGTTTGTTTTTTATTTTCCGTTCAGACGCGTTCAGATGCAGTAAGATCTTAATGGTTTAGACTTGAGAGGGGTGTCTGAATGCATCTTGTTGCCTCTTGCTGACACAAATAAAAACCCAAAAAAAATTAGTACGAGCAAGCAAATGTGCGGTTCAAACATGAGTTTTTTTTTCCCGTTCAGATGCGGTCAGATTCAGACATTTACGCATCAGATTCAGATTCAGATGTGCGGTTCAGATTCAGATTCAGACCCTCTTAACAAACAAACACCACATTAGATGATCTATGTAGTAAAAATAAAGTGTGAGTGGTTTTTGTAAGTTAAACAAAGTTTCAGCGACTTTAGTAGAAGTATTGAAACTTGGTTATTATTTCATGAATTTCACTCAAATTTAGGAGTAAACTGCAAAATATTTGCAAGTTTTTACAGTTTACATTCCTTTCAGAAATGTTGAGCTATCTACATCCATCGGTTAGTAAAAGTCAAAAAACTTATATCTTTAAAGACTAACAATGCAAATGTTTTTCTATTATCGGCTAACGTGGATCCCAGGGTTTTTTCATCATTTGTTTTGCCCAAGCTACCACCATCCTCTTTTATTTATCTACTCCCTTTATAACTTCATTAATAACCTCTCAAAATTTATAAAATTTGAACAATACGTTAGTCTTAACTACATTATAATGCATTTAGACCATTCTTAAAAAGGAAGTCTTAAAAAAGATAAGCCTAACTTACTATAAAAGAAATGCTTAAAATTCAATACATCCCATTATTAAAATTCAAATGCAAACGTTTTCATTAAATTAAATACAGTTTTCAAATCATTTACAACCCATTATTAAAAACGTGTAACCGCTAAAAATCATTATTATCGATAATGATTATTAAAAACATATAAGCGCATCCACAATATAAATACACATAAACCATTTCATATCTCTCTCATACACATCTAAAACATCAGCAATAAGGTCGAGTGTGGATATCCGTCCCCGCATTACGCGGGTATCCTACTAGTATTTATAACAAAAAAGAATTGCATCTTTTGTCCCTAAAAGTGTAAATTATTTGAGTTTTACTATCGGGGAGATGTATATTGTTACAACAAGTTAAGACTTCATAAAAAAGTTTCAATCGGCGAGGAAACTTTGACGAGCTAACACTTGGATGACCCTGCCACACATTTTTTTTATTAGTTCTAGCTTTTACAGAAGTGTTTAGTAAATATCTTATTAACTTACTAGTTATAATGCGCATGTACATACGGGGTTTTGACATAAATTTTTTATCATGTATTTAATATAAAATGTATTAAACTTTACATTTATTCATCTTATATAACACACGGAACTTTTACATGAAATCAAATTTACTTTAGATGTTATTATCCTTGTTTTTCTCTAAAAATAATGTATATCAATGAAGCGTTTAGAGACTTGATCCAAAGTTGTTATGATCCACTACTTATGAATCTACTATTTTCACCCTCTTATCTTAGTTGTTTTTATTGACATAAACAAAAAGCATACCACAATATGCATTTTGATGACACCATTGTAAAACGTACATATTATCTTATTGTAACTCTTTTTTAAAGTCGTTCGGTCGATTTGATGATCTCTCTCAATTATTTGTTAGTCTTTTAAAGTTGTTATGTTTGGGTTCTTGTATAAGTTAACTTACTTTTTATAAGGATGTTTTTTTCTTTTTCTTTTATTGAAATAAATAGAAGGGAAATTTGATGATAATTAGTGATAAGGTCTCGTTCGCCAATAGTGATTGTATAACTTACCTTGCCGCCATCCTATTAATCACCAACCGTAGATTGAGTCTCCATTTTCATTTTCATAAACAAAAACAGATAGTGAAGCTTATAATTTGAACTATACATATACTAAGTGACCAACTCATAAATTAGAGATGAACATAATTACACAAATGTTATTTTTTGGAGCTTATAATATGAACTATTCTTGTATTGTTGAAGACTTTGGCCGAGACCTCACTAGAAAATCAAATCTTGAAAACCAACCAGACTTGCAGTGTTCAAGTAAACAACTACATTATGCAATCACCATCCATGGATTTATAAATCTCGTACAAAAATGTCTTCTTAGTGAAAGGTAATACTCTATATAAATTGTTAAAGTTCAAAAATGATAAAAGGTTTGATAAAAGCTAGTACATTAGTACATCCAAGCAAAGAAATTAAGTAACCCATTGATGCATTGTGAAACTTGATTATAGAATGTTAATGCGAAATGTATTCATATAGTTGACCAGAAATCAAAACTATGCACAGAAAGTTGTTCTGTAATATACATCAAAACATTGATGGGTAAGTCAATACTTAACACTAACTTATGCAACCAAGGGCATAAAAATGCACCATTAACCATCAAGTCCCGTTAGTTATCCAATTCCATCATTTCCATTCATCGTCATTCGATTCCATTCTCTTCGTCACTTATAGTCCTATACATACAATTTTTTATGTAAATGTATGCTCCCACCAATTTCATACAACTGACATTCAATATAGTCGTTGTTTGCGACATGGAAATACCCATGGTGGCATCTCAACAATCTCTCTAAGAGTCCTTTCCCGAAGTAATTGAATGCTACTGTCACGTATGCAGGCTGTCACTATGAGTATTTTTGCATTATAGAACATAAATTTAAGGTTATACATCTTAGAGAGGTTACTTGCATTCCAGCATTGGCTACAAAGTCATCCGAATGACCCAACAACATGACCGGCCATAACATGTTCTGTAAAATAGAAACTGGTTACCGTCACGGTTGTGCACCCCTCCGTAATATCCACCAATCCATTTGTGCTCCTTAAAAAAGAACAATGGTAAATCCACAAGTTCCATACCCCCTTATTGTCAGTCAATCACCGCCCGATTTTCATTTTCCAACAATGTCTATAGTGATGGAATATACTCAAGGCACATTACATATTTATACGACTAAGTTTATGTGAGCATATGGGGTCACACACAAATACACTTAGATACACTAAATTATAATATAAATATTGTATCTATATTATATTAACACCAAATGATTTATAAGTCATTTTAGTTGTGTATTTATTATATAGCACTAGGGGTGAGCAAACGGACCGGATGGACCAGACCGACCGACAAAACCGACCGGACTGGACCGGACCGAGACCGGACTGACCACATTCGGTCCGGTCTCGGTCTAGGGTTTTTCATAATTTTGGTCTCGGTCCGGTCCGATCCGGCTTAAAAACCGGACATTTAGCCTATTTGGACCGAGACCGGACCGAGATCGGACCGGACCAAACCGGACCGAGACCGGACCGATCACATTCGGTCCGGTCTCGGTCTAGGTTTTTTGCCGGATTCGGTCTCTGTCCGGTCCGGTTTTTCTCGGTGCGGTCCGGTTTTCGCCCGATGAGCACCCTTATATAGCACATTANTACGCACTTTGTTTTACCTCTCAAGGGATCTCAAGAGGCTCACAATCCCCACCAGGCAGTGTACCTGACCGATGTAGTATAGTGTAGTGGCAAGTACCGGGGGATTGATCGTTCTCTCACAGGGAATAGTGTTCGTTAGGTTAAAGACTACTCTAATTAAGTAAGGGTGGAGGATCTCGGTCCGGTCCGATCCGGCTTAAAAACCGGACATTTAGCCTATTTGGACCGAGACCGGACCGAGATCGGACCGGACCAAACCGGACCGAGACCGGACCGATCACATTCGGTCCGGTCTCGGTCTAGGTTTTTTGCCGGATTCGGTCTCTGTCCGGTCCGGTTTTTCTCGGTGCGGTCCGGTTTTCGCCCGATGAGCACCCTTATATAGCACATTAATAAATAATAACGTAAAAAACTTATTAGTTAATTATTAATAATGTATTAATAATAAACCAACTAAATCAAAATTTCGAAAGCCCTAATTTACCCTTGTAGAAATCATCTAGGGGAGAAAAACCTAGAAATGAATGTCTTGTTTAGCTTGGAGGTTAAGTTTAGAAGCCTCTAGAACAATTGTATTTAGTATAAATACAAAGGGATTGTTTAAGGGATTCATAACTTAAGACATATCTTTTCTCTACCTCTTTCTCTTAGTGTGGCCGATTGACTAAACCCAAACAAAGGGTTTTCAGTTTTTGCTTTCTTGTATTGCAAGTGTCAACGTAAGGGTAAGATTAAATCGCGTATTCAAAAGTGTTACGACTAGCATCGCTAGGTATCGTGTAGTGTGGATCAACCATGGATAATAATCTATTTTGATTATTAGTTTATTGATCATACCGAGCATAAAAGGTTGGTGTCATTTTTTTTGCGTGATTAATTGCATAGTTCGTATGATCCGAATATGAGTTTTACATGCTTTCGCACACTTTGATTTAATATATCTGACAGTCTTATATGTTACCTAATTAAATATTAAATAGTTTAATAAAAACCTAACGGTGGTATTACTCGCCATATATGATTAATTATGCGTTTTATCATGCGTTTATGTAAAAAGGTTGTAACTTTATACGTTTTCACTAAAATCTTGACTTAGGGTTTATAGATTTATGTTAAAAACTTAAGATTTGTTAATCTTTAATAATTTACAAGAGTTTTACATAGACATATGCATGTTACTTGCTTAAAAATTGTGTTTTAAGTGTTTTTTTAGCATGTTTGTTTATATTTCGTGTTTTTAAGTTAATAAATACCAACAAATTAAGTTCTAAGTTTACATATAAACTTATATTATGTAAAGATCCATGGCAAAAAATGTAAATTACATATGTACCCACTAAATCTCACCTAGCTATATACTAGTATCACCCATGTCTAGCCAACAAAACCTAACCTAGCTTTTGTAATCAAGAATGAACACGATAAAATCCCATTATGGAATTTGACCAACCATTTTTTATTGTGATTTCGAATAGTAGTTTGGGAGATGACTAATGACTATTTGTTGAATTATTATTGATACATTTTACAGGTATGAAGTTTATTAGCATACACACACGATCGTCACTAAAATATAGTTACTACAAACTACCAGGGAGATGATTTGTACACCAATTCTTTTTGCCATCCACCACTAAATTACACCAGTGATGCATACAGTACAACACTGCTATGCATGATTTAGTGGTGGATGGAGAAAAAAAATGGTGTACAAATCACCTCCCAACCAAAAAAGATACTATTATGCCCTAAAATTGATCAAACAGTATTGCAATATAAAATCATGTTACCACGAAATAAAAAATATAAACATGTCAATGTGCTAATTTAAGATAAACTATAATTACATGTATACTCTCACATTTTACTTCAAAACCTTTGGATATAAACGTGAAATAAACAAATCCAAATACTTTCTCATGAAGTGCTTTGTATGTAACTCCTAGTAGTTAAAACACAACTTTTCTCAAAACAATATTAAAACAGTTGGGTAAGGACATCAACAACTCTATATTGAAAAAAAGCCAATTTTAAATTAATATGACACTTTATTTCATTAATTTTACAGGTTGGAAACTAGAAAGTATAGTAGACTCGGACACTTGCCTATCGGAGTACCTAAAGGTTAAATATCTAATTGGTTAACTGTTAAAATTGCCACCAGTGCTAAAATTTAATACGGAACTATATATTGAAGGTGACAACACCACTAGCTAAATTGTAGGGCTAATGACACCAAAATGAAACATAGTTGTCACTTATTACTTTCATATGTATCAAATAATTTTTTTTGCTATTCTGTATACTAAACTTGATTTTTTGGGCATTATTATGTAATTTATGACCATTTTACCCCTCATTTTATTAACATGAGAGAGGCAAAATGATCATAAAATACACAAAAATACCAAAAAAATCAAGTTTAATACACATAATAGCAAAATAATAATAACAAAAAAAATGTTCGATACATATAAAAGGAAATGATGACAACTATAATACATTTAAAGTTTATTAGCCCTAAATTATATTAGGAAGAATACAAACACCATTGTTGATTGTACCATTTCTTATATATAGCAGGACCATCTTAACCTACGCCGCCATTAAGATGGAATGAACAAAATAAAAGCATCATATCCCCTTATTGACTATACTTCAAAATCATAATTGCTAATCCGAGCTAATAAAAACTACAACAATAATAAAAACGAGCGGGGTAGCTGATTGGCTCAGAACCAACAGGTAATTGTCACACGAGCTGGCCACTTGTGAATGACCAACCGTAACAAAGATAACCTGGAAGTCTAAGACCAATTCAATGAAATCCTGAGGAGTATAGTGTTTCCCCGGGTCGTTAAAGTCCCAACGAGGCTGAAATTGTGTTTTGGAAAACGTTTATGGGAAGAGTGATTATGGGAATAGTAACCAAGATAAGATTATGATTGATTATTACACTACTGATTGCTTGGAANATATATCTGTACCAAAATACGAGACAATTAGAGTATTAATGTTATTTACTGCTTAACCGAAAAATCACTTATAAAACTCCCAAAACCACAAAAACAGCGAAAACAGAAATACAAGTGTGTCTAGGAATGATAGGGATTAGTAAGAAGAAACCTTTAGCGCCTTGTGAATTTGTTGAACCTCATAAGCAAAACTCTTATAGTTTGATGACCCCAGAAGTACTTCAATCACACCAACGCATAGCCCTGTAGTCGAATCGAAGACTGGTAAAGCCAAATATCCATGGAATTTGCAACGTGTCGCTAAGTCTTGTTGTGGAAATTCTTTTGGCAAGTAACTAGTTATATCAAATGTACACTCTGGCAGTCGTCGCAAAAATACTCGAGCAGGTGGACTGAGGTATTTTTGGTTTTCCTGATTGTTATCCACAACCAAAGAGTAGTGCTCAGAGTCCTTCTTATACGAATAAAGTACTTCATCAAGTACACCAAGACCAAATGGTTGATCTATAGTTTTAAGTAACTGGTGCTTCCCAACGACAAGAAGCGACCAAAACTGTACTAAAACATGTATCTTGCGAAAAGCCAGTAGCTTTAGTGCATTTCTTATCTTGTCCGATATATTCTGATTATGTGGGTTCACACCGTCTGCCCCCAGCTGGAAACCTATTGTTTTATATTTCAAGTTTAATTAGATGTTTTGGAAGATAAACCTTGAATGTATCACTACATTATAACATACAACATTTGATAATTCAAGAAAAGTGGTACGAATTTGACCATTTGATCAGAACAAAAAAGATATTTCAAAGTGGAATAGCTAGATCAATGATCTTCGATCATGTACAAAGTATTACCTTGCAAGAATGATAAGTCACCAAACTCCTGTATATGCAAAATGACACTCTGACAAACTCCTGTATATGCAAAATGACACTCTGACAAACTCCTGATGAAGAGAGGAATACTTAGAGAGCTTTTACAATGTTACTTTATTACTTAAGCTTTGCTTAGGTACAAATGAATTACACTAACACCTATATATACTAGTCCATGGAACATTCTAGATCGAGATATTTTCCATGGCTCTCTAGATATTTCTACTAGATATTTTACTACAACTAGCTAGAAACCTCTAGTACATATCATCTACTACAACCTTCTAAACACTTCTATACCATTCTACGACTTTCTATAAGCTTCCATACCATTCTACGACTTTCTAGAAGTGTCTTCCATATGTGCTCAGGCTAAATCAAGTTTACAATCTAACAATGTGGTCACCAAATAGCAAATCCCATCAAAAAATTATCAGCAAGCAAAAATAATAGAACAACCCATCAAGTAATTGAACGAAAAAATGATTGGCAATGAATATGTTTTTGCAATGAGCTAGTATATAATTCATATGCTCTTGAACCAAAAACTGAAGAAATAAGCTGGAGCCTTTGACACTGATAAAATACATAAATATCCTTTATATAATTAATTTTACTTTTTTGAGTTATATTTTTGTATTTTTCTTATGTAATTATAATCATTCAGGTACTCTAAAAACAAATTTATACAAATAGAAGTTTCAGCCTCACAACTCTGAGCAATCCATCTCCAATTGACCAATTTCAACTCCGGCAACTCCGACTCCAACTTCAGTGCAGCTTCAACTCCAAATAAACCTACATATGCCAAACATACAGTGAAAACCATAAACAAAAATATGGGAAGTTGATAAGACAGAATACAGAAAATCCTGGCAAATATACAAAATTAAAATGTACTGACTGACTCACCAATAATCAAGGATACAACCCATTAACTGTCAAAATCTGTTGCACAGATTAAGCTAATAGTTCTACAGCTGCCGGAAGCTTCAAAAGCTAGCGCCAAGTCAACATCACAAGTAATAAGTATCCAATCATTGTCTTCATCCTTGTATTTTAGACGAGGCCTTTTACCCTCTAAGTTCAGAGAAGTTTGTGCTATCTCCTTTTCCAGATCCAACAATCCCAATGGAATAAGGAGCCGGAAGTTTATAGTAGACTGTCCAAAAGTTACCTTGACGGGAACTGATGGTCCCAGATCAAAGTCTTTTTTAAGCTTTTTCAAAGGGCTGCTTGTCTCTTCATCATCATTACACGTAGCAGCACGCTTTTTCCGCATATGCACATTGGTGGAGGACCCTTGGTCTGAAACTTCTGTCACAGTTGACTCTGAATCTGAAAAAACAGCATGAAAAGTGGTATTGTTAGCCATCTGATTCGAGGATGTTTGAATAGTTTTAGGTTCAATGTTTTACCTGACCAATCCCTAAGTAATGTGCCAATAAGTACAAATTTCAGCTTCAGTTCTTCAACCACTACTTGAAAAAATCTACCATTTTCCATACCCGAAGGTAGAAAAAACTCTAAAACATACTCAGCGTCTCCTTTATCACTCTGCACATATATTGCAACACAGCTAGTTAAGTTATCCTGGCGTGCATAGTGGACCAAAGGGAACTCCTTTTCATTGAGTTGGGTTACATCTGCACAAAAATATGAACCACGGGAAGCTAATGCTCTCCCAACAATCCCTTCTGATTTGTCCAGGTGTTCCTTTACACTTTTTTTCCTGAATTCCCATTTGCTCAAGTCTCGAACATGAAATGGTAGATCAGCTGTGGAAATACAGATTTTCCCAATGCATTTAGTGTCAAAACTACTACAACACTTCTGAAGAACTTTCTCATGGGAAACAACATTAGTGGATGGGGATACAGCCCATGTCTGAGCAAGAGGTAACTTGTAGATTACGCACATACTTTTCAGAATGTCAAAGATTTTATCCAACTCATTCTCCCGCCATTCATTTGGGACCTGTATATAAAAAACATCCCCCACATAAGAGAGAGAGAGAGAGAGAGAGAGAGAGAGAGAGAGAGAGAGAGAGAGAGAGAG
>LBNU01001280.1:8607-33230 GCA_014162995.1 Artemisia annua
TATGAAATTATTGGGGTTTTGAAAAACATAAAATTTTGGCTCAAGTGGTGAATTGGTGGAAGTTTTACTTGAAGGATTATAATTAAATACATATTTAAGTAACTTTAACTAATTATAAATAATTAGTTAAAAATATCATTTTTGGTGAAATTTATTTTATTAAGTCGAAATATATTATTTTTAGTTGAATAAAAATAATATTGACTAAAATTTATGTTTTGAGGATTAAACATAATTAAAAGTGTTAATTATGTTTAATTATAAAAGTTATATAAAAATTAAACAACTAAAATTTGGTTTTGGGCCAAATGGCCCAATAGGCCCAAGAAGGGTGGCTGTGAACAGTAGAATCGAGCCCATGGGGAGTTTTCCAACTTTGACTTTTTGACCAAAATTTATTATCGGACGTGTAGAAATTAATTTCGATATATAACGATATATTAAACGTAACTAAAACCGTATTATATAGTTTTGGGCTAATATTGGGTTAACGGGCCCAAAAGTGAAGTTTAAGCCCAATAAATATTTCGGATGACGAAAACGAGTTTTTACATATATTTGGACTTACGGTGATTATTTTTATAACATAGAACGGATTAAAACGATAACTATATTAATAACGAATAATATAGTTATTACGTACTAAATTTTACTTATAAAGTGACTAGTAAATTATTTAGGAAATTGCATCACTTGAGAAAAATGGAAACGTTTAACAAATGAACGGGTCATGCCCAAATTTCTAAAAATTATAACACTTATAGTATTTTACAAAATACTTACCTTTATATACTTTTCTAAATACAAGTGAATATATTATAAGGACTTAATATTTAATTATATTATAAATAATAAAATATATTTATAATATAATATTTCCTCACAAATATAAAGTTATAAAGATTTCTCAAGTATATTTAATTAATTATAAACTAAGTTAATTAAATACTTAATTACTACCATTATTCTATTTAATATATATATATATATATATATATATATATATATATATATATATATTACTACGTACTAAGACGATGAATACAATATACGGATGTTCCGTTATACACTTTCACACCATTCACCATCGCCACGAGCCATTATCACGAGTTTTCCTAATAAAATTACTTTTAAAACATACGTACCACACAACAAGCAAGAAATACACGAGCACATGGTAACACATAATTAGCCAGAGTTGTTCCTGAAGCTTCCTCCATTGTTGTTAAACCTCTGTCCAGAACTATAACCACCAGAATTGAATCTCCCACTGTTACCGTTTTGAACCTCAACACGGCCATCATGAATCACAGCTTGATTCCTTGTATTAGACGATGATCGGAGACGATTGTTGGACTTGTTAGAAAATTTGCTGAAAGCTCTAGCAATGAGTGCTATTCCCTGATTAAGGCTGTTGAAGTCCTCGTCATCATCATCATCATGTGATTGGTACAAGGGATCATTGTTGTGTGATAGGTCAAGTTGTGTTGGTTGTTGTTGAGAAGAGAGATCATAAGATGAAGTTTTATTCTGAATAGGGTAATTGAAGTGATTCTGTTCAACTGAGTAATCGTGAAGTTGCATGGATGAATTCGGAACATGTGAGTGAGCAACCAATGCTAATGAGTTTGATGTTGGAGACGGTGAAAGGGTTCCTCTCTGAGCACGGTCTTTGTTCACTTCTGACTCATGGTGTTTGAGATAATCATACAACAATCCATACGGTGCATCATGAAGATTCTTTGCCTGACGAACAAATGTCACATATCGCTGCCAATCCGTACCAAGACACCCAAGAAACTTAGTGTTAACGGCAATCTTTGGTAGTGTGATGTTGTGTCTGTCGAGGTCATTTATGATATTGGTGAAGCGGTGATAGTATGACTCAAGTGATTATAAACTCCATCCGGTCTTTCAACTAATTCCCAGACTTCTAGTCTCTTGAATTGGTCGAATTC
The DNA here is from genome assembly GCA_014162995.1 of Artemisia annua. Taxonomy (NCBI): domain Eukaryota; kingdom Viridiplantae; phylum Streptophyta; class Magnoliopsida; order Asterales; family Asteraceae; genus Artemisia; species Artemisia annua. The sequence goes on from LBNU01001280.1 coordinate 10,566, forward strand.
TTCTTGCATAGACTCAATCCAATTATCATGTGTCATCGCTTCCTTGATGCTTTTTGATTCGGCATGAGAGATGTTGAGTGCATACATGCAGTGTTCGGCATCGGAGTGAAGTTTTTGTCGAGTCATCACTGGAGCTTGGGGATGACCAATAATGTTGACAATTGGGTGATCACGTGTCCAATGATGTGTTGAAGGATGAGGGTTATGGAACTGCTGCACATTCGTCGGTTCCAAATCCCGTTTTGACGACTCTGGAATATCAGAAAGGTTGGGAGTCGGTGCAAACGGATTAAAGAATGCATTGGGATCGTAATTTGCAGGTTCGGGTACTTGTTGATTCAGATCTTCAGGTGCATTGTATGAGTTGGAGTCTATCTGTTCATCTGCTGTTGGTGAATCTGTTGGAGGTGCATCAGTTTCTACGGTAGTTGTAGTAATGGGTGTATCAGGCACTATAATAGTGGCAGTTTGAGCAGCGGAATCGGTGGATACATTTTGTGCACGATTCTCAAAAGAGTCATCAAACAGTGGAGTGAACAACGTTTCCAATTCTTGACGGGTTAAAGGTAAAGGTGCATCTGAATGATCTGGGAAATTTAAATGGTTAAGTTCGGGTCCTAAGCTGTTGCGCTCAGAAGCCATATCAGTGAGCTCATCAAAATTAGCGTGTATAGTCTCTTGAATCTCTCTGGTCCGACGGTTGTATATCCGAAATCCCTTAGAATTTTCACAATAGCCAATAAAGATTCCTACATCAGCCTTAGCTTTAAGCTTTCCAAAGTCATCACGATCGTTGTTCGGGTAACATAGTGCACCAACGACATGAAGGTGTTGAACATTGGGCTTACGTTTGTGGACAAGTTCATATGGTGTGCGATTGTGTCGTTTGTTGATCATACATCGATTCTGGGTATAACATGTTGTTGAGACGGCCTCTGCCCAAAGATAGTCTGGTAGTTGTGCATTGATCAGTATTGTGCGGGCGGCTTCCACTAAAGTACGGTTTCGTCTTTCGACCACGCCATTTTGTTCGGGAGTCCGAGCAATAGATGTTTGATGAACAATACCTACCTTCTAAAAATAATCCCGAAGGGTTTGATTCTTAAATTCAGTTCCATTGTCTGTTCTGACGATTCTGACGGTATTTCTAAGCTGAACTTGAATTTTGGTGAGAAAAGTGACTATCGGATGGAGCTTGGTCTTTAGTACGAAGAAAGTAGACCCAAGTCCATTTAGAGAAGTCGTCTACTATTACAAGAATGTAACGTTTCCCGTTGATCGTTTGTACTCTCATTGGTCCGCACAAATCCATGTGTAATAGCTGAAGAACATGATCCGTACTGGGTTCTTGTTTTGAAGCAAGATGTGCACGTTTGCTCTTCCCTTGTTCACAAGCAGGACATAGGTGATCTTTAGCGTATCTGAATCTGGGGAGTCCTTCAACCAATTTGTGTCGAGCCAGATCAGTCATGGTTTTGAAGTTGAGATGTGACATTCGTTTGTGCCATAACCATGATTTTGTAGATTCGGCCTTAGAAAGTAAGCAGATGGGAGAGGAAGCAATCATATCAGACATTGAAATGGTATAAAGACTGTTGCTGCGAGTGCCGGACATTAGATCGTTCCCTTGTAGATCACGTACGAAACAAGTTTTCTCCCTGAATGCAACTTCTAAGTCACCGTCACAAAACTGACCGACTGAAAAGAGATTGTGACCAAGACCTTCAACATAGTATACACGGCTGATTTCAATATTCCCACTGACATAATCTCCATACCCCATAATAGCAGCGAAGTGATCATTCCCGAATCTGACAGTACCAATGAACTTTGATACAAAGTTTCTTAACAGTTTGAGATCGCCTGTCATATGTCGGGTACATCCGCTATCAACAATCCAGAGAATGATTTGCACCACCTGCATCACACGAAGGAGACGACGATGGCACAATGGTAAGGGTGGAACCCGATGAAGTAGTGGGTTCCGGTTGGTTAGAAACACATGATATAACAACTTTAGGAATCCAAGCAAAATTATGCATCTTAGTTAACCAACGCTGCCACTTCCAACTAGATTGCGCTTTCTTCTTAGTGAATTCGCTAAGTGAAGGCAAGTTCTTAGGATTGCTGGGCTTAACTACAGGGGTAGCAACTACATCCTCAGAAACTACAGGGGGCGTTAATCCTAGCTTAGATTTGGAAGCAGTAGTGGGCCTAGATTTTTTGCCTTTTGTAAGTTTCTTAAGACGTGTTAAAAGAGAAGTAGCAACACACTTAGAGTGATCACCAGATAGCATAGATTTACGACAAAACACACAAGATGCATTAAACGATAAAGAAGTACGAGATACATCATTCGTTACAGACAGATTCGGATTACAAGTTGCCAAATCACAATCTAAATCTATAGTAACATGATTATTATTCAAATTCCTAGGGTGAGCTTCTACTTCCATAGCTTTTAAGTTCTCTCTCTTACGTCGCAAATTCCTATTCTTCTTTTTCTCTTTTTGGTGCTTGGATCTGCTAACGCTAGGAGGGATAACTAGTCCTGGAGAGGTGGAAGAACTCATGTTAGAATTATGAATAGCTGTATCGTTACTAGTGTTATCTGTCCTATGTTTTTCTGGTGCAACAATCTTAGTATTTGCAGACTTTTTCTTTTCAAGATTTTTAATTTTCTCCTTCAATTCAATAATGATGTGCGTTTTGTCCTGAATTGTGCTGTCAAGCTTTCGGTTTAAGTAGAAATATTCATCTCGACTCTTTTGCCAAAAATCTGTTACTTCTTGCAATTCAGCAATCTCTTTTTCATATTTAGAAATCTGACTTTTAAGTTCCTCATTTTCATTTGAAAAAGATGTCGAAGTTTTAAGATTTTGCAATTCAAGTTCAAAAACAAGACTTTGGTTTTGACACCATTCTAGTTTTTTGTTGAGTTGAAAGATTTCATCTGAAAGTTTTTTCTGCACATCATCATTTTGTTGTCGGAGACTCATGTTCTCATTTTTTAATGTCTCAACTGTTTTATTCAACAACCCAATATCATCACAGTGTTCAGAAACAAGCATATCAGTACCACATTCATAAAGAGAATTCATTACCACAGATATAATATCATAATTGAGGACACGTTCCATGAGACGATCATTTTCATTTTGCAAAAATTGATTTTGACGTTGATAAAATGAAATTGATTTTTCTGTTTCTTGAAAAATATCCATCATTGAAGACACTTCTTTTTGAAGATCCTGTTCCCAGAGTTCAGCACATAATCGTAGATGTTGAACGTGAGGTAAAAATTGTTTTTGAAACACCTCTCGCCGTTCACGCTCATGAGGAGCAATAAATGTGAAAACAGTGATTTCTGAATTACGATCAACAGCATCTTGTAAAAATTCAATATCTTCCATAAACGTTTGGAAATACCGAAGTATCTTGCACGTTTTAGGAAGAGGTTGAACATTTTCTGGTTTAGTTAAAAGACCATTGTTTTGAACTACTGGTGTGAGGGAAGCTTTATAAGAAGGAAGATCTTCTGGTAATATAAAATACGGTTGTTCAACATTCTCTTTTTGAGGTGTAAAAGTTTCATTAATAGAAGGCATTTTTGAGTAATCAAAAGGTTTGTTGAAATCAACATTTTCCATTTTAGATCGAGTCTCGTCCTCTATTTCCAATTCTTCCTCACGATCATAAACAACAGCACGAATAACAGTATCATCAAAGAAATGGTTTGCACTATATATCTTCGGAATCTCGGTGAGTGCTTTGTTTAAAAAACTGGGTGATTCACTACCAATGGCAAAACCATGGCCGGTGTTTGACCGTTTTACAGAAAGTTTATGAATGGTTGTAATTGAATTACCAGTTTTATATACAACATTCTGAAACTCTTTGAGTTGACTCGTCAATTCAACAATTTCATCTAAATATGATTTAACTCTATCCCTTGAAATCTGTTTATGTTCCTGAAAATCCGCTTGACAAGTTGACAACTCATTTTTGGTTTGCAAAATGACATCTTCGAGTTGAGCAACTTGTTGTTTATGTACAAAAGCTTGTTGTTCAAGTTGTAAAGCTAAATCATTTTTAGATTCCATTATGTTGCCAATTTGAAATTCGAGATCCTTTTCACGACGATAAGATTCTTTAAAAGCATTTTCAAAGCTCTTTTCGTTATCAATGAGTTTAACAGCGTTATTTAATTGTATATTCAAACACTCGAGATCCCTAGACAATGATGCATTCTTCTCTTTCAATCTCGCATTTAATTCTTGACATTTTATATTTTGAGATTGACTGGCCATGAGAAGTGTCCGAAGGTCTGAATCTGGATCAGTCATAGAAGCAAGGGGTTTAAGATGAGCATTGTTGTCGTTTACATGATTAGTGTGAGAATCATCAATTGAGACATCTGAGTTAATTTGATCATCATCAAATGTAACGACTGTGTCCAATTGATAATTTTCGTCTGTAGAGAACAATGCATCATTTTGAACCGATTGTTTCGATGTAGATGCAGATGCAGATGGGGTGACAATATCATGTATAAGGCATGAATTAAAGTCGTTTACCTGAGACAGAGTGTCAGAATCATATACTGGACCTGATTCAGTGATGTGGAGTTCCTGCATGTTGGCCATAAGCATAACAGCAGCATTAGCTTCGAGATCTTCCATGTCATCATCAGACTGAGCATTGGCCATGAAGCTGTTGTCATTCTGTTTATTTGTGCCTCTAGCTTCCTCCTGAAGAGCTAATAGAAGTTGCTGTTTGTGATACTTACTGCCCTGAGTTCTTGGAGAAGGACATGCAGTAGCCATATGACCGACTCCATTGCAGTTAAAGCACTTAATGATCTGATTCCCTGATGTATCATTCCCATTATCCCCAAAATCAACCTTCTTCTGAGATGAGCCAGAGTTGTTCCTGAAGCTTCCTCCATTGTTGTTAAACCTCTGTCCAGAACTATAACCACCAGAATTGAATCTCCCACTGTTACGGTTTTGAACCTCAACACGGCCATCATGAATCACAGCTTGATTCCTTGTATTAGACGATGATCGGAGACGATTGTTGGACTTGTTAGAAAATTTGCTGAAAGCTCTAGCAATGAGTGCTATTCCCTGATTAAGGCTGTTGAAGTCCTCGTCATCATCATCATCATGTGATTGGTACAAGGGATCATTGTTGTGTGATAGGTCAAGTTGTGTTGGTTGTTGTTGTGAAGAGAGATCATAAGATGAAGTCTTATTCTGAATAGGGTAATTGAAGTGATTCTGTTCAACTGAGTAATCGTGAAGTTGCATGGATGAATTCGGAACATGTGAGTGAGCAACCAATGCTAATGAGTTTGATGTTGGAGACGGTGAAAGGGTTCCTCTCTGAGCACGGTCTTTGTTCACTTCTGACTCATGGTGTTTGAGATAATCATACAACAATCCATACGGTGCATCATGAAGATTCTTTGCCTGACGAACAAATGTCACATATCGCTGCCAATCCGGTCCAAGACACCCAAGAAACTTAGTGTTAACGGCAATCTTTGGTAGTGTGATGTTGTGTCTGTCGAGGTCATTTATGATATTGGTGAAGCGGTGATAGTATGACTCAAGTGATTCCATTGGCTCTATCATGAAGTGTGTGTATTCCATGTAAAGTTTGGATTCCATATCCTCCTGATTCAACTGAGTTCCTTCCATTAGTAGATGAACGTGTTCCCACATGGCCTTAGCATTTTTCTGAGCATCAACACTGCGAAAGATAGGATTTGGTATGCTGTGAAGGATGTAACTCATGGCATATTCGTCCGCTTCCTTATGAAGAATTTGTTCAGCAGTGAGGCGTGTTTCAGGTAAAGCTGTTGAAGACTCAGGTCTAGGTGGAACAGCATTGTCATTAGCAGGAACAGTGTTGAGAGGTGGTACAAATGGACCTTCCATGATAACCTTCCTAAGATATCTGCCATGGGGTTTCTTGAGATCAAGAAATCTAAGGAATCGACTTGACCACTGAACATAATTACCCGGTGTCAACATTGGTGGTGTGTCAAGTGAACCTGCTTCATGCCTCGATTGTTGAGTAGTAATGACCTCACACATCTGATCAAACCAGTGAGACTGTTTTGGCGTTGGAGTGATTTGTTGTAGCATTGGTAAGGGTTGAGGTTGAAATTGATGCATCATGGCATGTTGCTGAGAATACATTTGACTTGGCTGTTGATATGATTGTGCATTCTGTTGATATTGCTGTTGCTGACGAAATTGTTGCAGTTGATGATACGGTTGTGCTTGATAAGGGTTAAAGTACGGTGGTTGAGACATGATTGAAAAACTTGTGGTTTATGGATCTTGTAGAAGGTATAGTACTTAAGACAAATCTTAGAAAACAAATCCCAATGTGATTTCGATACTTGGTTATTGGAGGATTTCGATAAACTGTTAGAGTCCAAGTAATCTCGATAAACTGAAGTTCTCGATAAAACAAGTAGGATCTCGATAACTCACATTGTTCTTGATAAAAGGAGATTATCGAGAAATGTTGGAGACAATTATCGAGATCTTTGGTTCAACGAAGACAAAGTATGTTTTCGATGTATCTGAAAGTAATTTCGATAGATTCACAAGATTTTGAAAGCAAACAAGTGATTTCGATAAATGGTGAAGTTCTCGATAACCTCAGGTTCTCGATAACAAGTATCAAAGTTTCGAGATTATACAATAACGAAACTATCCAATAAGTCGAAGTGTTTTCTTTCTTATACAAGAGAGAAAAGCACTGAGTAAAAACAAAAACACTTAAGTATTAATATCGAAAGTTCTCGATAAAAGAGGGTTTAAGGTTCTCGATAAAATGGGGTTTTGTGTTCTCGATAGAGTGCCAAAAATACGTTTTTTCTTTTGTGAAAAAGCAAGCCTAAAACGAGTTTTTAATCCAAAATTCTTGTACAACTAGCATTAAAATGATGAAATCTTAATGAAAGTTGCAAACTTGAACTTTTTAACAAAAATTATAAAATTTTCGATAAATAGTACAAGTTTGTACGAATCTTAAAAAACTCAAAAATTTTGAAACTTTGTTATTTGTTTTGGTTTCTAACACAAGTTTGTAATCAAATATGTGATAAAAACACAAAAGAAGCAAGAAAGTTGCAAACTTTTTGAATCTAACGAGATAAAAAAACGAGTTTTTGGGGCGTAGAATCACAAAAAAATAAACTACACCTTCTTCTAGCGATTGATACCACTTGTTAGGTCACCATATTAGTAAACACAAGTATTCAAATGAAAGAAATGAGATGAGAATTAGACTTGGTTGATTAAGATCAATATGAAAGATGAAAGAACAAGAGTTTCCTTTAGATATGAAATTAACCAACAAGAGAAAGGATTACATAGAGGTCCTATTTATAGGATGGGAGCTAGGGCAACACGCCTAGTCCTTCCTTTCTCTTAAACGTTTGGGCTTTAGGCCCATTGGACTTTAACTTAGACTATTACATAAAACCATACGAGTATTAAATATCGTAGCTAAATAAGATAATTCTAGCAACCTATTACAATAACTGAAATGACCGAGACTTGACTGAATAGTTGAAAACTATGATCCTAACATTTTGTCTTTTGTGGGGAAAGTTTATTTGGAGAAAAACTAACTGATTTTGGTTAAAAATTTGAATTCATATATTTATTATGAATTAAACCTTTTCCTTTATTACCAAAAATGTTTTTCAAAAATATATAATATGTTTATATAATTTAATAAACTTTGTAATATATAAATAAACATCCCTTTGATCATAAAATGTATTAGGCATTTGTTTATTCACACCTTAAGTGATTTAGTTGGATAAAATGATATTTGTAACTAAATACTTGTTTACGTAGTAATTTTACGTTTAATGTTTTTACATTTTATGATCGTCAAAACATAGAGATATCGAAAAATATAAATAATGTTTTTATGCATTATTTATATTAACAAGCTCATTTGATAGGCTTTCAATCTCCAAAATTTTAATATAGCGCTCAAGATCCCGCCCTTAATTTTCCCCAAAATTTCAATCTCCCGCTCAAGATCCCGCCCCTTTTTTATCCAAAATCAAAACACTAACACTAGTCAGATCTATCTTCTCTCTATTTATCTCTTCTCCTTCTCTATAGAACCGACTCACACCACCGCCGCACTTCACCGCCTTATCTCGCCGTCGTTCCACCAACCATCGCTCTTCCACGCCATCACTGTCATCAAGACAAGGGAGGCAATGGGTGCGTTTGTTTGCTTCGGTTGTTTGGTTCGAGATAACCACCACATCCACCACCAACACCCTCATCTCACCTATCCTAATCTGTTCATGGGTATGCTCAAACACATATTTAATTTATATTTTCTTAAATGTGTAATCAAATATAAAACGATTTATATTGATTTTTGTGGATTATAAATTCGTGTGGTGGTAATCGTTGCAGGTAGACTTATTAGGACGACATAGTTTTCTTGTTTATTGGAATGGAGACAATCGACGTGTTCTAAGAGGCCACTGTTTTGCTCGTAAAGGGAGTCTTAATTGGTTTCCACTCCGGGAGGATGGTGCTGAACAGTTGGAGTTTGCTTATCGCAGTCGCGTAAGTGATCTATCAAAAGATTAACATAACATCTGTTATATAGGAAATTAACTCAAATATGGTTGCTTTTTGTGAAACTGTTTCATTTGTACCAAATGTGAGTGATTTGCTTACTTGGTAATGTGTTTGACATTTATTCGTTCTAGGTTTGGCACTGCAGAACCCGAGTTGATATGCAAGGGTCTACCCCGGACCCGGTATGTTGGTTTTTAATGCTAAACTTATATTTGGGACATCCAATTTTGTCGTCTTTTATGTTAGCATTAAGCAAGTTACTTGTTTCTTGCAGGGGCTACATGCTATTTTCACGTGTGAGTATGATACATGGGATGCCTGGCTAAAAATTCCCTCATCGCACAGTACATTTTCGGGGGACTGGAATTAAATTGAGGCGTGGGTATGCTTCATCTCAATCACCAAAATCCAACCCATGTATATTTTACTGTTTCATGGTTTGCAGATCTTATATTATGCAGCATTATTAGTGCCTTGGTTTCTTACAGTTCATAACATCTGTTTATAGGATGAGTTACGTCAGCAGACAGAGGGAAAAATGGACGATTATTATTCACAGGTAAAACTAATGGCGTAATGTATTGTGGATCAAAGGAAGGGAAAACAAAGACGGAGAATCTCCAGATGCTGAGATTAGATCATTGGCAGATAAACTTGTAAATTTGACTGCAAATTCTATTATCATGCTTATATACCAGAAGCATTAACTGTTTACTAGTCGTACTAACTTTTAATACCAACATTTCCCATATTTTTTTTTGCAGAAAGAAGCTGATGAAAAGATCAAGTAAGGAACCTTGAATGTTGATAATGGCACTGATGCCATGACAGTTGTGTTTGGTAAGGAAAAGGGAGGTTATGCAAGAGGAGTGGGAAGTGGAGTTACATATAAGAGGTATTTTAATCTTCCTCGAAGCAGAAAAGAAATCGATGAAAGACTTGAGTTACTTCAAACTCAACTTGATAATGAGAAACGCGACCGTAAAAAAAAGATCTACTGGTCAAGCAACTTTCCAACGAGATGTCAGAAAAAAATCCTGGACTAAAATTAGTACCAACGAAGCGAAAACATTTGGTCTCTAGTGAAACCTTGCAAAAGCAAGCTAAGGCGGCGAAGAATCAACGGGTTTTAACTTATGGTAGTTGAGAATTTGATTATATACGACATTAATTACAATTGTATATATATTTGGTTCATTTATATACATTCGAGTTTTATTCAATTTGAAATACAATTGTATATATATTTGTTTCATTTATATATATTTTGTTTTATATATATACTAGCAGTAGTAACTCTGCTCCAGCAGTACTAACGTAGTACTAGCAGTACTAACATTATTGGTCACTCTTTGTTTAATTCGATGTGTGACTAAATATTACAAAATGCACACAAACTAAAAATTCATGTGACCATTGGATGAACATTAGTCACACAAAACACACATGTCTGCACTTTAAACATCATATGGTCACACTTATTAACACTTTTGACCACTGTTTGCTTAATTGTATGTGACTAAATACCCAAAAAAAACAATGCGTTGTATGACTAAATATTATAAAAGGCCACACAAACATAAAATTCATGTGGCCATTGGATGATCAATAGTCACACAAAATACACATGTCTGCACTTTAAACAACATATGGTCACACCTAATACCACTTTTGGCCAGGGGTTTGCGTAATTGTATGTGACTAAATACCCAAAACAAAATGCTTTGTGTGACTAAATATTACAAAAGGCCACGCAAACATAAACTTCATGTGACAAATGGATGATCAATAGTCACACAAAATACACATTTCTTCATTTTAAACAGCATATGGTCACACTTATTAACGCTTTTGGCCACTGTTTGCTTAATTGTATGTGACTAAATACCCAAAACAAACATGCTTTGTGTGACTAAATATTACAAAAGGCTACACAAACATAAAATTCATGTGGGCATTGGATGATCAAATAGTCATACAAAATACACATTTCTTCACTTTAAACAGCATATGGTCACACTTATTAACACTTTTGGCCACTTTGTTTTAAATTGTATGTGACTAACTCCCAAAAAACAACACCCATTGTCACAAACGTCACACTTATTGTATATTCATGAAGGCCACAGGACGGGAAATAGTCACACAAAATACACGTTTACTAAAAGGAATCATCTCAAATGTCCCATATATTATATATTTATGTGGCCAAAGGACGAACAATAGTTACTCTCAAAAAACATTTGTGTGACTATAAAGTGTTTACGGTCACTGATACTGACTAATCCAACAAAACGTGTGCCTAATTTGTCACACATATTCGGGGTTTTGGTCATTGTTTTTCGATGGAAAAGGCCACGAACTCAACAATGTGACCATATGCAACCTATGGTGGCGGCACCTTTGGTGACTAAATGCATATCGTCACACATTTCTGGCGTGATCAATACCATATTCTGTACCAGTGCTTGCCCTCGGTGGCATTCATAAATCGTACCACCCATTAAAGGGACATCTTGATCCCTAAAAAGTAAAAATCAAAAGTTGGAGATCACATTGAATCTTAAACTCGTAAGTTGAAAGTAAACTTTTAATCTAAAACAACCATTACACTTAAACCATGATTAAACTTTATACGTGGCATTTTAACTAAAAAAACACAACCATTAAGGCACCTCAACTGGACATGAATAGTAACACATTCCGACGTTTATGTTGTTCCAGCAAATCCTTACCACCGCCTGCCCCTACCACAACCACAACGCACCATTTTTGAGATTTGATCAACAATATTAAAGATAAGATTTTATGAGCGAGAGGAGAGTTTAGGGATGAGTGGTGAAAAAGTTTAGCTTTTAACAGCCTAAACTACTGTAGCAATCCTAGAAGCCGCGTGGTACTTACTCACACGGTTTAATAAAATCAACAAAATTATGAAATGACGATTATGCCCTCGAACTAAAAACAAACTTAAACGGAAAGGAATGAGGTTGACTAGAGCATTACGGGTCGAAGAACGCATGAAACTCACGGGACGAAAATGCTAAATTTCGAGCCTCCGCAATGTTTTTTTGGCAACTTTAAGAGCACTCGCATCCCTAACGCCCCACCGACGTTAACCCTCCCTTAACGCGCGTTAAGGCCGCGTTAGCCGTTGCGTGCATCGGCGTTAACGTGAAAGTTTAACTCGGCGTGGAGGCTCTAACGCTGCGTTAAGTTCTCTTTTCTTTTCTCTTTCTTTTTTAATGGGTTTTGGTGTGTGGTTGTGTGTGTTTTCAGTGAGGGTTTTGGTGTGTGTGTGTGTGTTTTAAGTGTGTGTGTCGAGAGGTAGAAGGTTTTTTTTTTTTTTTTTTTTTTAGTCCTTAAGGTTTTGTGTATTTACAGTTTGGTCCTTGTGGGTTTAAACAGATTAGTTTATTTTTTTTATTTATTTTTTATTTTTTTTAGGTAAATAAAATTTTATTTTTAGTTATTTGTTTGAATAAAAATGTAATTTATTTTAATTTGTATTTTGTTTAAATAATTGAAAAAAATGATAAAAGTGGGATTCAAAATGTTGAGTGAAGGTTAAGTTATGATTGAGGGTGTTTTTTTTGTGAGTTAAGGTGAAAGTATTAAAGCTGATGTGACTCTGACATGACAGTGTGTTAAACTTTAACCTGGGTGGGTTATGAATGGGAGTGCTCTAAGAGCCAACGGTGTATATTTATCTAAAATAAAAGAATGACTGAAATAGTAACTAATCAAAGCAGCTTGCTTAAAAAAAATTGGGGTGAGTTAGCCACACTCTCCCTAAGCCACACCCTCCCTATGATTGATGCTTCTGCCGATTGTACGGTATGCTTCACGGGTTGTACTGTTTGACCAAAATATGTGGACCCCCATGGAGGGTTAAAAAAAATTGGGGTGTGTTAAACTTTAACCTGGGTAGGGAGGGTGCGGTTATTACATCCCAAAAATTTTTTTTTGTCCATTATAAATAAAGACAAAAGAAAATTAAAAGATTCCCACCCACAAACATCCAAATCCTTTTCATGGACAAACACCCTTTCATTTCTCAATCAGTCTTTTTCTCTCTCTGTGTTCTCATCCTTTCACTTTCCCCTTCATTTGATATCATCACACCTTTCCAATGTACATGTACTGAAATTTAAATCTTACTACTATATCTTTTTCATTAAACACCATCATGCAACTTTCATTTCATTTCATCCTCATTACCATATTCCTGACATCTTTACACTTGCATCAAGCATATTCAAACCTAATCTCCCAGCCATCTCAACCACTCAAACCACCAGATTTCACCACTCCACCAAACACTGTCCCATCGTTCCCAGTTCAAACTGGTGCACAAACATGCAAGCTAGACTTATCTGCTGAGCTTTTTGGCGGAGTCAATGCAGCTTGTGGAAATAAGAACCACCTTGACAGGAACCGTTGCTGTCCAGTTCTTGCAGCATGGCTTTATGCAGCACATGCTAAGACAGCATTACAAGTGAACTCCTCCTCATCTTCTTCTTCTTCTGAGGTTATGCCAATGATGCCAGATGACTCGCAAAAATGTGTTAATTCGTTGCAAAGCTCTTTACTGACAAGAAATATTCATATTCCTCAACCTAATGCTTCGTGTGACGCTGTTATTTGTTTCTGTGGTATAAGGTTGCATCAGATTGGCTCGTTGAGCTGTCCTGCAGCTTTTAATACAACACATAATGTGACACCAACGGCTGTTGTTAGAAATCTTGAAAAGAATTGTCGGAACTCGTCCTATGCTGGCTGCACCAAATGCCTTGGAGCTTTGCAAAAGGTTTGTTAATTGGTGTCTTAAAATAGCCCTTCATGTTTCTTACTCATAATTTTTTTTTTTTTTCTGGAAAATTATCATTTTTTCAAAGTACTCATGGTTTTATTTTATTCAAATAGGTAAAAGGCAAAGCTTTGTACATTATTTAAAAAAAAAATATTTCTAAAGTTTTCTGCTTTCCAAACTTTACTTTTTCTACTTTCGAGTAATATTAGAAAAAGTGAATTTTAAATCCCTAAAGAACTTCGCACCTTTTGATGGTTATATATTTTTTATAAACATTTTTGTAAAACTATTTTGCCAAAAATTCTGTAAAAAACATTTTTACACTTTTAGTGAAAATGGTACTAGAAAGTTGACTAAAATGCAATTTGGTGTTATGGATGTTGCAGTTAAATGGGGAGGGTAAAAATGGAACCAAAAAGAGTGACAGAACAAGTAAAATGTTGAACCGTGACTGTCAGCTGATGGGACTGACATGGCTGTTAGAAAGAAACAAGACGGCGTACATACCAACAGTTTCGGCTGTATTACGGGCCATCATGTACAGTGCGCACCAACCCCATGAATCTAAATGTAGCCCTGACCATGAAAACATGCCTTTGGCTGTTGACTCTTTACAGTTTGATAAAACCGAGTTAAACTCTAGCTCGTCATGTTGGTCACGTGTTGTTGTGCTGCTCATGACGATTTTGCCGATGCTACTTTTTGTTTAAGTCATTGTATGGTTAATATCTAGTTATTTTTGGGGTGAAATGATTCTACACTTTAGTGGGTAGGGGTGGTTTTGTCTTTTGATTTACCTTGTACATTATTCGACTAGTTAACTTTTATTGGATTGGATTCTAGTTGGCAAGAAAGTTTTACTTTTAAGTTCAAGTTACTTTTGATCCAATTATTTTATATAGGTATTAAAACTGTATGCTTACATACTTTGCTTTATTCTTTCGTAAAGAAATGATAATAGTAAATTACAAACATCATATAAAGTTCTTGTGTTAAATCCTATGTCATCTCAAACCACATTTTTTAAAAACTATTCAAATCTAAACTGTCCACATTTTTTAAAAACTATTCAAATCTAAACTATTTGAATAGGTCAGATATCATAATGTAAAAGCTAAACAGGATCCAGATTATAAAAAAGGTAGAATTTGCATTTATCAACTCACATTCTCCGACCAAGAGCTAAGAACAACTCGAGTTGTAAGTAGTTAGTGACTATTGTTATAAAACTCATTTTGACTGGTTAAAGATATATGCCACTGGTAATGAATTAAAACTTGCAACAATTGCAAAAATATTGATTTAAAACTTGATGTCGGATTAGAATTTACGTTTTATACAAATGGTCACATATTTTAGTGATAAAAGAAAGAAAGAAACGAGAAGTAAAACCAAAACAAAAAAANTAGTAAATGGGTTGTGTGTTGTTAAAAAAAGTTGGGTTGTGTGTTTTGCATGGGTAGAAAACGAGGAAGATTGTAGTTATTAGGTTTATGAGTATGAGGATGTCGGTCTCATTTAATTTTTTGTGCATTAAACTATTTGACCATTATGTATTCTATACAATACTAGTGATTAATCAATTGTACATAATCCCACTTCGATAATTTTATACTACTATATCTAATAAAAAAAAAAGCTAAAACTAATGTAGCAAGTAAAGAATCACGATACGAATTTGGTGGTTTGCAGAAGGCACATGTTTGAAGGAGAGAATCGCGGTTGAATGCTTGTCTTTTTCACCCATCCCCATGCTCTTCGAAAAGGGTTTTTTCGCTTTTTGTGTTACATAAATACTAGTTATAATGCCCGCGCACGCGCGGGTTTTTTCTTAAATTTTTTTGAATGATATATTTTTATTTATTAAAAGACAAATAATTTAATATTTGTTTTGTTTGATTTATGATTTTTAATTATATTTGTTTATTATTAAGATAATTATTTAAAAAGTTTATCTTATTATTAGTTGTATCTTATCTATTATTATTTGTATTTATCTTCTAATTTTTGTATTAATCTTCTAGTTGTGTAGTATATCAATAAATGAAATTTTTTTAATATTACTAAATGAGGGAAGGTTGAGTTTTTGTAAAATGAAAAAGTCCCCACTTGGGGTTTTGTTTTATTATATAAAAGATATAAATATACGTATATGTGCCCACACAAACAAATATACAAATGTATATGTATGTACATACCTGTGGAAAGTCTTTGTCTTCATTCATTTGTATCTTTATATCTAATATCAATACGTTTCGAAAAACATAAAACAATATACAAATGTATTTGTGTGCAAAACAGGTAAATATAAAAAACTGAGACGACGTAGATAATATTAAAATCACATGAAAAATAAAGGTAGCTACGAGCTACGAATCACAAGTGAGATTGATTTCTAGCATAATTTGATCAACGTCGTCATTGTTTAAATCAAAATTTTAGTTTAGACAAATTGCTAATGGATATCCTTCCAAAGGTGAATTACAAGTGAGGTAAATTACTACAATACAATTATTTACCCAAATTTGTTTTCACAAAATCTCCGGTAAACTAGTTGTCCCTTCGAAGTATATCAAATCCTCTACCTTCTCTCTAAAATCCTCCGCCTAACTCCACTCTCTCTCTAAAAATAAAAAATAAAAATCCGGCAGTCGGTTTCGGCCGGCCGTCCGGAACTCCTTATCTCATCCTTTTTGTACTTTACCCTTCCTTCAATAAAAGTCCTTACCCACAGATCTGTCATCTCCCAGCTGCCGCCACCGCTGTTCTGCTCAGATCAGTTGCCTTCCGGTTTCTTCTGCTCAGATCTGTTGTGGTCCGTCATCGATGGCTTGATACTGCCTTGGGTTTCGACTTTAGATCTGTTTGGTTTAGGTCTGGCTCCTTTAAGGATGCTTAGTTTTATTTTCTTTGTATGTTTTATGTACTTTATGTACTTTTGTCAAGCTACACCTTCATATGGTTGTGTCTACCAAAAGCTCACTATGGTGATTCCCCCCACCCTTGTATAGTGTTGTTGTAGTTTGTCACAACTATTGTGGTGTGTGTCTTGTTTTGGCTTAACTTGTTACCTCGTGTATTTTGTTTGGCAAGTCGGTTTCGATTTCGCCCATTATGTTCAATGTAACTTGTTGTGTTCACCCACTAGCGTACACAGAAAACAAGGGTCCATTTGGTTTATAAGTGGGGTCGGATTCGGATTTAGATTTGGTATGGGATTTGGATTTGAGGTAGGATTAGGAGAGAGAAAATTTATTTATTTAAATATATTTTATAATAAAATAAAAATAAAAAAGATTATCATCAAATTTAAAAAATGAAAATATGTGGATAAGAATAAGAGATAGACAGAGCACAGTTGCAATGTCAAAATTCCCATGCAAATCCCACCTTCAAGCCCAGATTGAGTTTTTATAACTGTTTCCATTGCTTCATACCGAATCACATATACCAAACAAGGTTTTTTATGGTGGTTTCATTCAATACCCACTGAAAAGGGTGAACCAAACGGGCCCCAAATCTTTTCCTCAATTTTATAGGCACACCAATTTTTATGTTTAAGCTTTTTTTTTTTTTTTTTTTTTAAAAATGTATTTTTCAGATATAAAAAGACAAAAAAAAAAAAAAAAAAAAAAAAAAAAAAAAAAAAAAAAAAAAAAAAAAAAAAAAAAGACCAAAATTTCTGGCTCAAACACATGATATTTTTCCCATTCAAGGTTTGAAAACCAAATATAAGTTTGGAGCCTTCATGGTTGACTTTATTTATTATAGGGTCTTGTCAGGACGCCTAAAGACCATGCAACAACTATTTAGAGGATAGATATCTTTAATAACATGTAGATCGAACCTTCAAAAGCTTTTTTGATTTTTAAAGAATTTACATCATGTTGGTTATAGAAGTAAAATACAAATCTGATAGTTTAAATAGACCAGAAATTGATGTTTAATTTTTATGAATTTGTCCTTCGTGTTGATTAACCCATACAATATATAAACATGCATGCATTATAGACTGTGTTTGACGACCTTGTGGCTAACGAGTCAACTATCAACCATGGTTATACTCAAAAACTCGCCAGAGAAAATAATATAAGTTTAAAAAAGAGAATCATCGAAATTCTTCTTTTATATTTGAAATGTGTGGCTGAAAACATTACGGGCTTGGGTTTTAAAATGCTTAAGAGTAAACTTGCATAACGGGCTTGGGCTTTAAAATGCTTAAGAGTAACTTGCATAAGGGGCTGGGGCTTTAGATTTCTTTAAAAACTGATCTAAAACAAAATACGTAATAAACAAAGGCATAAGAATAAATTTGTAGCCGTGTGAGTATTCTAATAGCAAAAAACAAAGGCATAAGAATAAAAAATTTGTTATCCTAATCACCGAATTATAGAAAGAAACAAGCCATTATATTGTAGTAGTATCTAATATCCCCCAAACATTATTCATTGTGTCTTAACTTATTTATATCTAGTTATCTACCGTTTCATAGGTACTAGATAAGAACCCGTGTGAAACACGGGCTGTATAAGTAAATAATTAAAGTAATTGCATAATTATAACTATGATAAAAATATGAAGTTTCTTAATAGTGCAGATCAATGAATAATGAACTAACAAAATATTAAAAAAAAACATTTATAAATGTCAATCTTCTTATTCATTATTTTCTTTAATTTGTTTGTATATTCAGTTAATGTTATTGGTTTATCTGGTTTTTCACTTCATTAGCCTTTGCACATAAATTATCTTAAACCGGCAACGTATAAATCACCTTCATAAAAGCTACTCGTAGAACAATAAGCTAAAAACAAATCTTGATAGAACATAAAAGCTACTCGTAGAACAATATCATATTGCGTTTCAATTTTCGCCGCAACGCACGAACAATATTTACTCGTTTACATACAAATATACAACATGTTTAAAACAAATTGAAACCTTAAAAAACTCCACACCTCTAGTCATGAGTAGTAAAAAATACACATTTATCATCATCATCATGAAATTTGCTTCACTGACAAAATAATTATTCACATTATATATCAAACAGTGATCTAATATTTGATTTTAGTGTTCTATTCTTAAATTTTTCTCGAGAAAATTCCCAAAATAGGCCAAAAATATTCGAGCATTTCAGCTTTTGGTCACGATTTGGACCCTCTTCTCAATTTGGTCATGCTCGACTACTCAACTGCTCAACTGGTCTCATTGCTCGACACGTGTCTCTTGCAAGTACAGAAGGTAGGTGAAGTGTCCCTTTCAAGTACAGGTGGCAGGTGAGAATATTTTACTACTTTTTATGAAATTACAAAAATACCCACAATCACACACCACATGTTTTCACTTTTTTATTTTTATATCTACCCCTAATAACCAAATCTGAGTTATCTTTTTTTTTTTCCTCCCTTGCATATACATAACACCACCAAACCCACCATCATTCTTAGCCAATCACTGCCGTTGACCCACCACCACCCTAGTCGTCGACCGCCAAAACCCACCACCATCTCCAACCGCGCGACTTATACAAGGTCTCGGGTAGGATTTTTTTGTTAACGTGTATTGTTTTTGTTTCTCTTTTTTTTAGATCGACGGATAAGGTATCTGCTTTTGTTGTCGTTTCTTGTTCAAGATCTATGATGGGTTTTTGTTCAATCACTTAAGATCTTTAAAGATCTTTGAACGAATCTGAGGTCGTGTTTTGTTATGTTTTTGTTTCGAGTCTGGGATGTGTTTGGAGATGGGTTTCGTGTGTTGATGGATTTTTAAAGAATAGGCAATTACAGAGGATGAATATAACATAAAAATAAATGTTATCACTTATCAATGGTGAACAAAAGTCCACTTGGAATAGTACGTAAGTGATGATGTCTGCAATTCTAAAAAGCATAGATGTAAACATGGATCACACATGTTTCAAGTGTTCTTTTATATTTAATCATGCAAAAAGTGTCCACGAGATTTTTCATTTGTCATTCATATGTATATGTGGACCAAAAATATGTTGAGCAGGTGAGCAACTGTGGTTGAGCAGTGGCGGTCGAGCGGTGGTGGTGATGGTTGAACAGTTGAGCAGGGGCGGTCGAGCGGTGGTGGTGGTGGTTGTGATGGACGGGTAAAGTAGTGAGGTAGGTGAGTGGGGTTAGGTAAGGTGAGTGGGGATAGGTAGAGTGAGTGGGGTTAGGTGGAGTAATTATTAAAGATATAATAATATAATATAGTGGGTATTTTTGTAATTTCATAAAAAACAATAAAATATTCCCACCTACCACATGTACTTGAAAAGGACACTTCACCTACCTCCTGTACTTGCAAGGGACACGTGTCGAGCAATGAACCAGTTGAGCAGTCGAGTAGTCGAGCATGACCAAATTGAGAAGAGGGTCCAAATCGTGACCAAAAGCTGAAATGCTTGAATGTTTTTGGCCTATTTTGGGAATTTTCTCATTTTTCTCTCACACACTATCCACTTCTATTACAACCTGTCATCATAGAAAAAGTTTATCAACATTTTACAATTCCAAAAATAAAATAAAATGCCATTTACATATCTCATATGGGTATGAAATAAATAATATAAAAGAAAGTACAGTGATGCTAGCCGTCCTACACTTCACACTCAAACACACAGTCTTTCCTTGTGCTCAAACACCTTGCTTGCTCCTGGCACATATAAACACCCAAAATTATTCAAAGAAAAGAAATAAAAAGGTAAACTTAACATAACCTAAAATACATAATTCAAAACCCACAAACGAAGAACACATGTCTTGATCAAAACATACACAAACAAACTAAAAAAATCATAAATCTAAATGTTTATAGAAAAGTAAGATAAAAAATTAGAGAAGTTTGCAACTATGTGTATTCTTTTTGAAGGTGTTAGATGTATGATGTTGGTCAAACAAAGATAGCACTGCTCATCAATTGTTAAAACTTAAAACAACAATAGCATTTTCCCCTAGTAGCTCCAATAAGATTGAACGCTATGGGATCTTCTCTTGTTAGCTGCAATTCAAACAAAAAAAGAAGAAAGAAGAAATGTTAGCATATAACGCCGTATAAAATCATAGACAAACACAACTTTTTCACCTAATTATTAGATCTTAGTGCTCACAGGAAGTAAATTGAATGCAGGAGACTTGGAACAATTATATACCCGGATCTAATTTTGTGAAGTCTGATAAATATGATAGATAACATAAGCTTACATAGAATTACCAAACTAAATAAGCAAAATTAAGAAAAGAACGAACCTTGAAATGCACAGAAACAAATTGCAGACATGAAGATTAAGAAGGGCATAAGTTATTACGTAGTACGGTAGTAATGAAAAAGAACCCGAAGATGAAGAGAGGAAATTGTGCAGGTGCTGGAATATATGTGAAAGAAGTGGGTTATTTCAAAATTTGAATTCTTGATTAGAGAGAAATTGGTATTAGAGAAAGTTGAAAGCTTTTTATATTTTCAAAGTGACATATATTCTTAGATGCTGATAAAAATTATAAATAAAATAATAATATTTTTTACAAATATATGACATCATCCATCGAATTAGAAATCTCAATTGGTTACCTAATTTCATGACACGTAACCAAAATTTCAAATACATGACGTCAGCACAAAGTGCTCTTTAATAGATATTAAGATTATAGATTGCTTTTTATAGTAATGTTCTAATGATATGTTTATTAGATAGTTATTTTTTAATTTTCATTTTTGTATTATAGCAACAATTTTCTATATTCACAATATATTAAATTAACTATGACATTATCGTTTTGGAACTAGTAAATCAGTGAACCATAACACATCATGCGGGTACTATGTTATTTTTATATGAGATAGTATGTGATCGATCAAAGTAATTCAAACGTAAGAATCTCGCCGACGTGTAAAATCGAAAAATATGGTTAGCCCAAAATTGTAGTTACTGAGTACCACCGTCGTAATGCGCGAGTACCCTGCTAGTTATGAGTAATATTGGATTACATATGAGCAATAGTTAATTAAGGGGCCGTTTGATAAAACAAAATGATTTAGCGCTGAATCATTTATCGTCCTGAATGATTCACATGCTCTGTATGAACATGCTTCTGAATAAAAATAGAGCGTTTGCTAACCGTGCTGAATGAAGGATATGAATAACATAAAATTACCACTTTAACCTCATGCATAATCCGAAACTAATAATAAATAAGACGTAAGTATAAAGAAAAACGCTAATTGAAATGGTAACATAGACAGTAATGTATTCTCATTGATTTTGTTGTAAATCAAAATATAATTTTTTATTTCCTATCTATACAAATCTGATAATCTACTTTTCTTCATGTATTTTAAAATTTCATAATTGATTGAAAATAATGTAAAATTCAAGACTTTACTCTATCCACGTCAAATTGCATCTATTAAAAAAATAGTTAAACTGTAACACCTGGTATTTTTCCTAAAACCTAATCCTAGCCAAACTTCTATTTTTAGAGCCTGAAACGTTTTAAAACTTTAAAGCATGTTAAATTGGATTGAGGAGCGTGAGATATATTAGGAACGAGGATTTATTCCTAGACTTACTCAGCACAACCTAGAAAAACTCGAATTTGTTTCATTTGCCAAATTATTTGATTTATTTTGAGTTTGAGAAAAACTCTGAAGTTTATGCTTGATTGTATTGGAAAAACTATTTCGTGAACAATGGCGCAAGTTTCATAATTTTTCGAGTCCGTTTGCTATGTCATTCGAGTCCCGAACCGTTTTTATGAAAAGTTTACCCTATTGGCGAAACTAGTCCCTTGAGTTTATTTTCAATAAACACCCTCCACTTTATTTAATAATAAAACTACCCTAAACCTTCCACCTATAAATACCCCCACTTATTTACTTCTCCTCATTTTACCAAAAATAAAAACACACACAAACACTCACTTTCTCTCTCTTCTCTCTCTCTTCCCACGCCGGCCCCAAACCCACCCAGAATCCGGCCAACTTCCGGCCACCGGAAAATTTTCCGACCACCCACAACTACACCACCTATCCATACTTGTAGATCGGGACATCCCCGACTCATCCCCGCAACCCGTTTCACTCAAAACCCACGAACGCGCCCTCTAGGGCCATTTTTGTGATTCGACCGCCACTATTTTCCGTCACCACCACCTTATTTCGACGAGTTCTTGGTACCGAGTCTTTCCCCACCTCATTTACACA